>VDFB02295198.1:0-71089 GCA_007258455.2 Sequoia sempervirens
TTACCCATGGTGCACTTAAACTGTTAACTTGCATTTGGTTTGCATCCTTATTATTAGATGAAAATATAAGTTTTTAGGTAAGCCTACCATAGATTTCAGGATCATAAGTATCATGGTATTCATCAGTGAAAGCCGAGGTTTTAAGCAATTCAACATAATATATTTTTTTATCCGATTTTTCTCTACCTTTCCCAACAACTTTCTTTGGTTTGTTAGTGGTACTGGTGGTAGACATGCTTATACAATGTGAAATTGTGAATTTACTCTTAGTCCTCCTTAATTTTTCTTAATTCTCTCAACCCTAAACCCAAACTTCAAAGTTTGAAAAATATGATTTTAAGAAGCAATGAAACACAACCGTAGGAATTTTGTCTTTCACTTACTTGGATTTTGATTCTTGAAAATATTAATACTGGGGTGCTGTCATAATAGTGGTTTACAATTCCTAAGAGGAATGAATTTTAGTTGAAATCACATATTTTTAAAAAATATAATGATTTAAGCCTTAAAAAGTTCCATTTTAAGGATTCCAATTGAAGAGGATTTCATCAAATCACCTTAGATCAAACCCCCTTGGATAGAACCTCGCTAGTTTTAAACCATACCTATAAATGTGTCTCCTTTACACCTATCAAAATGCTGATAAACAATCACTTTTGATTTAGATTTTGGGGGATCAAATGAATTCATTTAAAATTTATTTGAAATGATTATGGTATTCCTCAGAACAAGCTATCCAATGAATATAATTTTAATATGTTTTGGTTTTGTTATGTATTTGTTTTTTAAGTTTTATCAAACATAGGTTTTTCATCGAAAATGAATTTCTTTGTTCTTGACATGTGGAAAAATAGAAGATTATCAAAAAAAAAATTGAAAAATATGAGTGCACCAGATATTGAAGTCCTTGATCCAACAAAAAATTAAATTAAATTTTATTATATAGAAAAATGTTACGATTATATAGTCACGCCATGTTTAAAATTGTAATTCGCTTGACTGAAACTTGATTAAAGAAAAATATTCAATAAAAACTATCTAACCAAGCGGAAGCACTAGATATCGAAAGTTACAAATCTAAATTTGAAAGATATACTCTATCCTTCATGAAAAAAAAGCTATAAGTTATACGCAGCTACACTTTAAAAAATGTTTGCTTTTCCAAAAAACCATTTTCGTGGGAGATGGAAAAGAAGTGCAATTTGATTCCAAAAATTTGAAAAAAATATTTTTAGAATTCATGACAAAAAATTTGATGAGACTCTAGTTTGCACCATCTTCAAATTCCTCACAGTTTAGCTGCTATAGGTGCCCGAATGTGAAGATTTAGTTAAAAATAATAATTTCAGTGTCCAGTTTGGCTAAAAATTGTAAACCACTATTATGGGATCACCCACTGACAAGGCATGTAATGGCTTTGTTGGAACCCGAAATCTCCCTAGTGCACTTTAATGAGTAATCTAAAATCTCCTTGTGTATTGACTCTCTCACTTAAAAATAAAATCACTTAGTAGTAGAAAGTTCACTTATTTTTTTCAAATATTAAAGTGAATGAAATGTCAATGTGTTGCCACCAGACTACATAGTTAGTACATTACATTTTTGTAATGACGTGCATAGAAACAAATTCTCAACCGTTGAATTTTGTAAATCTAACACTTATAGATTGATTTCAAAGGTTTGAGTTTGCAAGCCTAACACTTTGTGTATTTCATTTAGGAATGCAACTACAACCATCCATCAGATTTTCATCGAACGGTTGAGTAATTTATGATATAAACAATAAACATTTGTTTTGAAGTTGTTTTAAAAATTTAAACTTTAGTGGTGCTAGGATACACAATCCTAATGGATTCATCGAGATGAGTCCACATGTCCATTCCACGGTTCCGCGAGTCACATATAGATCTACTTGAAGCATCCTGTGGACTTGCAGAATCTATTTAAAAGTAAGAGATTGATTCACATCAAGGCCAAGGGGCTGGTAACTTAACATTGCAAAGGGATTAATAAAATGACTAATGATACCAGGAATCGAGGGAGTAGGTCAATAAAAAATTAGAAATCAATGAAATTTTGGTAAACCCTAGCAAGAGTGACAACTTTTAGTGTTTTTTGTCAATTTGATGGAAACTTTATTTTTTCATTTGTATTGCTTTATTTTTTAAATATGCATGCAAATATTTCATAAATAGATAATAGTTAATCTCTTAAAGGAAAAAAATATTGTTTTTCTAAGTTTATTAAATATTTCATTCCATTATTTTATTCCATTTACATTACTTGTATAATTTGAATATACACTGTAAACAAAAAATAATTCTTTACTATAAATGAATACCGAAGAATAATACAACCATTTATTTTATTACCACTGAATTACAATGTTACATTATTACATAGCTTTTTAAAGATGAGTAGGTCATGCAAGCTCTTATTTTGTATAAATGTTACATGCCACTTTACATTAAAGACACAATTGATTCCAAGCTGCTGGGCTGCTAGCTGCTTTTGCTTTTGGTGACAATACAAACCATATTCTCAAGCCATGGGGCTTGTCAACCATGGTTTGGATCTTGGTACTCGAATATGGTTCTACATTTATAATATGCTCAATATAGTGAACCAAAACACCCAAAACTGAAATAATTAATTCCAAGCTGGTAGTGGCAACTATGGGATCCAAACCATATTACCCAAAAAATGACTTTGAGAATCCATAAGGCTTGCCTACCATGCTGGGGAAATGTGAGTTGTGAAGATACAAAATGTGTCTATCTTGTTTGAGAACTAGGGTCATGTAGAAGATGAGGGTTAGTAAATCTCCTACCACCTTCAACATGCAACTTCCATGCATTTGGATAACACACAACGGGTCTAAAAGTCTATAGTTCCTCTACCAAAATGGAGAATGAGAAGTCGCTAGCTTTGAATGCAAACAAGAATAAAATAATTATGTGGGTGTACTCTCTATGAAAGCACTTATCTCCATCAGTGCTCCTCATCTTGGTTCAAAACATGTCTCAGAAGTTAGGTGAACCAAATCAACTTCTTTCCAATTTCACCCATTCTAAACTTGAATTAAATTGGTCTTTTACTTTGTAACTACATAACTAGAGGCAAGAGAATTTAGAGTATCCCCAATAATACCACATCATCTTCTTCCTTATTAACCTTGCAAAATGAAAGTCCTTATGAAAATTCAAAACATTGCACTCAATAGTAAAGCCTTTAGCCTTCTATGAATGACTTCAATTGTGCTCACTATCCCTATTTATGGGCCACCAGTACCATACCAGCTTGATCCCTATTTACTCGTGAGTCGTGTAAGGTTGGATATAATGATAATTGCACAAACCAAAAAACCAACTTAACCATGTAACTTAAGTCTTACATTTACAATATTTATTTTGATTGACGTCTAGCTACATGCAAACTATACCTTAAGCTGACAATCTATCAAAATTGCCACTCAAATGATATGAAATCATTACAAATCTTGTTTCAATTGGTCACTAGATTAATAACATCATCATCTATAGTATGTCGTGTAGTTTTCAATATCAAGCTATCCAATCAATCACTTCAGATGTACATATGGCATTAATCTGTGGTACCACAACCACACTTTCTTCAAAGAAAGACAATTTGGCGGATATGCAGAAATCAATAAAAAAGACAAAAATTGATAAAAAGAAAGCACATGCCACGTGCCATACTTTCTACCATTTTCAATATCAAGTTATCAAATTAAACATTTCATTCGCTTTGGATTAGAAGAGAAACCTAATTTTGAATCTTTTAAAGATTTCCTAGGTACATATGGCATTAATCCATAGTATTGCATACACATTTTCTTCAATGAAAGACTATCTGGTGGATATGTGGAAATCAATAAAAAGATTGAGAATTAAATGAAAGATAGAGTACTTCAAGGCATCGAAAAGAGATAATTAAATGGTTTTTTGTACCTTAATCATTATCAATGTCCACTAATAAGTCACAATTAATTTTGCTCACTTATGATCAAATCAAAAATTTCACTCACTTCAGATGTACATATGGTGTTAATCCGCCATACCACAACCACATTTTCTTCAATGAAAGACAATCTGGTGGATATGCGGAAATCAATAAAAAGATTGAGAATTAAATGGAAAGTAGAGTACTTCAAAGCATTAAAAAGAGAGAATTAAATGTTTGTTGTAGCTTAATCATTATCAATATCCACTAATAAGTCACAATAAATTTCGATCACTTATGATCATAACTATGTGTTGATAATTAGTATTAGTTTTAAAAGCCACAGTTTTGTATTAAATAAAGCAAAAATGATTTAAAAGAATGGAGCCACAAAAAGTATTTCAATTGAAGTAGTTGAAGAATGAAGTACATATTACATAACCAACCTGGCTAAAAAGCCACTAACCGTGACAAAAAACCAGTCACAAAATACATATTACAAGAGTTGTACAATAAAATATAGACATAATTCATTACTAAAAAAATATATAACAGTAGTAGAGGCCCTCAACCGGGTGTTTGAGCAAAAGGTGAATTGAATTTAACAAAGTAACAATATAGAAGAAAAGGGAATCACCCAAATCCTTCCTCCAAAACTCCAGACTCTTTAATGATTCATTTTTCATATCACACAACATACCGCACCTCATATTAACTAGGGAAAGAACCTACATTGTAGAAGCATGTAATTCCACTTTGTGGAAGATTCCATCAACATGCACTAACCCACTTTCAAAATTGTAATGCTCTAGTGCCAACTCCAAAATGAAAGGCTGCAAATAATGTATTGCCAACATCTTCACCAAATCTTTATTGAGAAAAATTTCCATGCAATTGGACAAGAAATCCGAAGCTACCTTAGAAAATAGAGCATGGGGGTTGTTATGAAGCCATTCCCTACCCACAATTATTCTTATAGTGTCATCAACTTGCACATAAGGAATTGTAGAAACCTTACCCAACTTTCATCTATCGTATGCATCATTGCTTCTTTTCTCCCAAAAATATTTGGGTAGCATGACACGCCATGAAGAATCCATATCATAGTTAAATTGAGAATAGAGAAGAAAGAAAGAAAAGCCAATTACCAAATATATTATAAATGATATGAAGAACATCAAGTTGGTGAAGTATATATAGGACGAAGACATCAAATACTTAACTCTTGAACATTTAATTCACCACTTGATGTGACAATATTATTTCAAAAAAATGAGTAATGAATTTAAGTGATTTAAAAAATAATAAAATGTCAACCATTGATATTTTAAAATCTAATGGTTCTGGCATTATTCTAGAGCTTTGAATTCACAAGTCTAGTGCTTCAGACATTTTCTTCTAGAATGTAACTACAGTTGTCCATCTTACGATAACTGTTGATCTTTGATGAAGTTAGCATTGATCGTTGATTCCTTTTAGACCATTAACCACAAGTTGAAGCTCAATCCCATCGAGGACAAATGTCACAATCCCACATTACCACAAAAAATTGATGACATCACCTTCTCAGTAGTGCGGGTGCATTGGATCCTCCCGATCATTAATCACCAGTCTCAACTATTGATTTTTGTGAGAAAACATTTGTCACCTTATTTTGATATTCCATGGTCCAACTGGTAATTTCCTAGGTCGAGGGGCCAATAAACATGATGACTCCAAAGGCTTAAGTCATAACTTAAGTGACCTTCAACTACTAGTAGCTAGTCAACAATAAAATATTATTTTGGGTGTCATGAATTTAAGTGATTTAATAAGTAATAAAATGTCAACCATTGATTTTTGGAAATCTAATGGTTCTAGTATAATTTTGGAGTTTTGGATTCACAAGTCTAGTGCTTCAGACGTTTGCTTCTAGAATGCAACTATAGCCGTCCATCTAAAATTCATTAAATGGTTGTGGGTTATATTGATTTGCATTGACATCTGGCTTTGGACATAATGAATATGTTGACACTTGACCCCATTTTGGACACTTTATAAAGGAATTTGGATGTGTGGAATTTTTTTCTCAGAATAGAAAAATATGTAGCATTTGATATTTTTGCCACCCATGCTATGATTAATTATTAGAACACTAGTTTATTTTGCCAATGATTTTTTTTATTGGTTTGAGATTATGTTTAATTCACCAATGGTTTTTTCTATTCATTTAAAAATAGGTTTAATTCGCTAATGAATTTTTTTTTTTGGTTTGAAAACGTTTTTGAATCGCCAAGAAAAATATTTTATTTGTTTGAGTACATGTTTAATTTGCCAATAGAAATATTTTGTTCATTTCAAAACATGTTTAATTCAATAATGGAAATATTTTATTGGTTTGAAAATAGGTTTTAATCACCAATGAAAATATTTTACTGGTTTTAAAAAAATTACAATTCACCACGATTTTCCATAGACTCCTAGCTATTACAAAAATTCACCAATCGAGATTTTTTTTTCCTGAAAATTGAAAAAAATTGCCAATAAAATAAATATTTTTTTAGGAAGTATACAAGTTTTGCTAGGATTTTATACCTTCACCGAGGGGGAGTTCTTAAAGTTATCCCTGAAAATATTTGCATACAAGTGTTGTTATATTGAAGACATAACAAGAGTTATGGAAGTGAATATATTGTAATAATTATTTTGAATATAACACATGTTTGGCCTTTCTTGTTGGTGGAGTTTTTTCTAAAAGGATTTATCCATTTAAATCTTGTGTTGTGAGATTATCTTCTAGAGTTTATTGCACTAATATTTTACTAATTTTTGCCTCTATTTTGCTTTTATATTATGCTAGTGTTATCTTCCTTTTATTGGTGTTTTAATATCATCTAAGGTGGTTGTATTAAAAATGTTGAAGTGGATAACTTAAGCATCAAAAGAGGTTGAATCTTTACACAATAATTCCATATTAAGACAACTTAATTTCATATTTTAATAGTCTAAGCCTTTTATTCCACATTAATTAGTTTCATAGCATGAATATATCTTTGGTTATTAACAATTGGATTATAGATTGATTTTTTATCTAATAAGAATGAATGCATTCTTGAAAATCACCTTAGTGGCATTTAGTTTATTGTTACCAATAGCCATATTTTGCATTCTATTCATGGAGCTAAAAAAACCATACCAAAACATCATGTGAGGTAGTTGAATTATAGGGGAGGCCCCATTTTATTTTCCAATTGTCTTGATCCTTTAGAGCTACATAATTTTGGCCAAGTCTCTTAAGGGACATGAGAACAATAAATTTCCAAAATTTGATGTAGTTTTTAGAGTTTTTGAAGCCTAAGAATGTTCTATCTAGACCTATAGGTGGTTCTAGAGTGCCTCCAAAATAACCTCTCTTAGTTATTTTCAACTCAACATTGTTTGACTGTGCCAAGAATGAATGCATTCTTGCAAAATGCCTCATTTGTGTTTAGAATAATATTTCCAAGACCCTTATTTTTCATTCTTCACATTGTGAGGATAAAATGATTATGCCAACATGTTAGGGTGGGAAGGTGAGCACTAGAGGAGGTCCCTTGTATTCCCCAAGGTCTTGATCCTTTTAGACTATAAGGTTCCAAAAAATTCTCTTAAGAGGCTAGAGAGTAAGAAACTACAAAAAATTGATGGAGTAGTTACCAAAATTTATGGGGCCTAAGAATGTTCTATTTGGACCTATAGGTGGTTCTAGTGCCCCTCCATAATAACCCTTCTCAATTCTTGTTAACTCAATGTTGTTTGACTATACCATTAATGAACACATTCTTGTAAAATACCTCATTTACATTTAGCATAATATTACCAAGATTCATATTTTTTATTCTTTATATCATGGGATGAACTAACTATTGAAAAAAAGGTGAAATAAAGCTGAAATATTAACTTATTTATATGAATTCAAATATGAAAATAAGATTTACAAAATTATATTTAAGTATGTGATTGCACATTCATCATAATAGAGAAATCAACAACCAAAATATGAGATCAGATTTACATGGAGAAACCCTTTCAAGAAAATAATCCACACGAGAAAATATGGAAAGAATATTATCAATCTTCAAAGGTGAGATACACAATAACACACTTCACTATTGATCTCTGATTAATCCGAAAACACCCTCTTTCCTACAAGAACTCAACATAAAACTACCATTTAATGGTTTCAACTGTTAGAACTTGTGGGAGGTAAAACTACAAATGGTAAACCAAAAAAAGAGACAAAAACCCTTGCAAAAACCCACACCCCCTGTTATGTGACTTTTTCCCCAAAAGAAGAGAAATCTATGAAATAAACCTTTAAAATTAAAAAGGAGATGAAAAATAAATGATCATATTATGATCCTTTGGTTAAACGAGAGATTAATAATAATATGTATAAACACTCTTTAAAAAGGGGATGCATAATTAATTATTTAAATAATTATTAAAAGGAAACTTTTGGGAAAGGGTGTGATGGTTTGGATCCCACCCTCAGATTGAGATTTGAACAAGATCAGGAGAGAAAACTGAGGCCAACTTATTTGTTCTTATTAGTCAGGTTTATGCTGTGAAGGTAATATTGGTTTTGTGCAAGAATCAATTCCTCTAAGGGTGTTTGTGCCTAGAAAAGTTGGGACTTGTAACCCCATCTCTCTGTGTGGGATAGTAAATTTCTAGGAACTATTAAAGATCTATGTATTATTCCATTGCATTTATAATTTAAAGGTTCATTGCATTAATTTATTAATGTTATAAATGTCATTATATATTCTTTAATAATTATTTCTCTTTGCTTTATGACTGTTTTAATTAATATATGTATATCTTTACTCATTAAATAGATTAAAGTATTTGCTTTTAATGTCAGAAATTAGTTTGATCACATTTGGTATCAGAGCCTAATGATTAGACCCTCCTATCTTTGAAATTTTTATTATGTTTTTATTAACTAGCAAAAAATAAAGAAATGGAGTATTAACATTATATTTAAGGATAAAAACCTTTATTTGTGACGAAGAGTGTAACTAGTGAAAGAATGAAAAGATAAAATTAAAATTCAATTTACATTACACATTATAGGTAATAAAAGTTAAAATAAAAAAATAAATAAAGCCTATATACTTCCCTCAAAGTACTATATCAATACAATATATCTCCAATATGATGGAACTAAATAAAAGCCAACATCACAAAAGTAGAGAAATATGAGTCTTATTGCGAAGTATTGCTTAAATTGATAACATAAAGTAATAATTATAAGATGAATCATTGTAGGAATGTGTCATTCCTTTCCACATCACCATTCAATAGTTCATAATTTTAATCATTCTACTAACTATCACTATGTCCACTTCATACATTTCATTTAGGCAAGGATAACTTTATATAACTTCTCAATTGAATAACATCCATCTCTAGTTCTCAAAATTTACTCTAACAAAAAAGAAGGAAATACTTATGATGAACCCTGACTCCAACTTTTAGTTTTTACTCACATAATTCTTCTCATATATCTGAGATGATACCATTAATATATTATAATGAGAATAATAGAAATAGATTAAATAGAGTACACTAATTTCTTGATTGAGTATTGAACATTAATTCTTTGCACAATCAAACCACTATATCTAGTCTCTTTTTTCTTTTTTATTTCCAAAAGTTGTATAGATTCACATGAGTCACATTCTATACTTAAAACTCTCACCAAAATATTTACCCAAAATCTATATGTCAACCATTCCTTCGGGAAAGATAAAATCGGATGACATAAACCCTTGTGTGGAAGCCCAGTTCACTGAAATAGTAGCTAGTCATGAGAGATCTATGGTAATAAGTCTTCTTGTGGTAGAATGGGAGTGATGGAGCAGGGAATGGAAATATAATTATGTTGCAGTGTGTTATTCTTATATAACAACTACATTACTCATTGAAGCAATCTTCACACTATGAAATAGGCCACCATATTTCCCAAAACAATTCTCTCCTCCCATGGTTGTCCCCATTTGTATCATTGATCTTGTTTTGCATAAGCTCCAATCTAGATACTTTCTACCATATTTTACGACTCTCAGAATAATTTAATAGTTGAGTGTTCAGATGTTGTGCCATATAACAACCTGCTTGTTCATTATTTTTATTTGTTGTCATTTTTCTGTCATTAATCAAATTTCTTGTGAATGATATTTCAATTTATCCACCAAATAAAATAAAATGGCATATTACTATAATTCCATACTTATCAGTAGCTGATGCCATTCCTTTTAACTACCACATTTGAAACAAAGGATCCTAAAATTCATTCATAGAGATTGTTAAATTGGGATATTTTTTCATAAATTTTAATCCAATCGATAGCCTCAAAGCAATATGCTGTCAAATGTTTAAAGATCGTATTTCATCTCCATTTTTGAAAGTCTTTAGACATACCCAGTTCAATAGATGATTCCAAATGATATTATAGTTTAAAATATACTTGACTCATCATCTATTTAGATTGTTCTCATCCAATAGATGATATTAGATTAGACATCCCCAAAGTTAATTAAATTCATGTCGCTTCCCATTAGGCATTCAATCATCTCTATTTAATCTTCACAAACATATCATTGTACACATTTTTAGCATAATGGACCTTCATAATCCATAGGGAAAATAGCTTTGAGCAAATTCATCATAGCAATTTGGTTGGATGGGAATTATTCCTTTGTGCTTCAATTTGGTCAGGATGAGGATTCACTTGGCCTTACTGGGCATGAAATAATAGTCAAATCCATTTTTAAATATGCTAGTGGTGTTGTAGTCAAGTAAAATGTTATTAATAGCTAACGAATTTTTTGTTTCACTCCCCAAGCGTATCTATAACTATGACTTTGTTGAAGTGTCTCAAAGTATTCTTCAACCAAATACAATTCATGCAAATCATTGGGTGAGTGTAGGATCATGGGGGTCCAAAAAGTGGTGATATGACAAAAAAATGGTTGGCGAATTTTTGTAAGGAAATTCAAGGTGCGAAAACAACTCTCCTAACACCAAAACCTCAGGGAAGAAACAAAAAGACACTTTTAAATTTACAATTACAGTCCAATTAAGATGCACTTTGAAACAAATAATAGAAACAAAGAATTTGACAATCACACATGAACATCAGATATACATGGGAAAACCCTTACGGGAGAAAAACCCACCACACCAAGAGAAATCACTTTGTATTATAGTAATAGAGATTACATACAAATGTCAGACTTATCTTTCTGGTGTCAAATTATAGCAACATTCACCATGAACAAACTTGTACAAGAACCTTCAAGTTATAGTCTTTACAGAATATAATACATCTACTGATCATACAACCACCCAGCAATTTGTCGATTCAACCAACCGATCACAATCTCCAATCACAGAGTATAACCATGTTGTTCCATGTCTGTCGAGCTTCCTCGTAGAACCATCACAACGAACAATCTTCCAACTATTCAGATTCAACGTCTCCTATTGGTCCATGAGACTCCACATAGTACGGTCAAAACTGTCAAAAGAGTTCACATTGTGTTGGTATCTCAGTGAGACACTAATAGTGTCTTGTTGATGCCACATAGACTTCATATCGATATCGCCAAGAGTTATTCTTATTACCAAGATGTTTCACCGAGCTCACAAGTCACTTCGAAGAGTCATGTTGTCGGCAAAACTTATCGCTCTCACCAAGACATCCCATCGAGCTTTTATGTGTTACACTGAATCACCAAATAGTCAGCAAGACCTATCGCTTTCACTAGGAGATCATAGCGAGGTCCAAAAGTCTCATAGATGTGAGTTTAACATTCGGCAGGAGTATCATTCTTCGCCAGGACCTCACGCCAAGTCACCAAGGGTTATACCAAAGTCACATGTTATACTGAGCTCTAATCACCAGTCGGCAAGACTTGTTAATATCACCAAGAGGTTTCTTCAAGATCTCATATATCACCCCGAAGCCATCAACAGTTGCCAAGACATATGTCCTTCGCTAAGACTTTACTCCGAGATCTCAAAGTTACATCGAGACCATCGTTCGCTAAGAGCTACACCGAAGAATTCAACATCATCGGCGAGACATCTTCCCGAGAACCTTTATGTTACCCCGAATGAATACGGTCGGTGTGACTTTCTCACATCGATAAGACTTCTTACTGATAGCATTCCTTCCGGTGAGAGTTTCCCCAATGACTTTAAACCAAACATTATCAGCGAGACTTTAACACATTACTGAGAGCTCATAGCGAAACAAACATTGTTACTCCAATGAACCCAAGTGTTACACTGTTGGTGAGACATTGGCTATTCGCTGGGACTTCTCACCGAGCTGCTATAGGTTATCCCAAAGCCTGTGATCACCATGAGTCTCCCCGACACCCGATATGAATGGCCTATCGGCCAAAGATCTCCATGTGATAATAGGTCACACCGAATACTTCTTGTCACAGTGATAGGCTCTAAAGTGTAACCATTCGGTGAGACTCCTCCAAGGTCACAACAACCTGTACAAAACATGGTGTTCCAAACTACTTGTTGGCTAGACATAAGAGCTGTCACACCGTCTTAGCTCCTAAAGAGGTTTCAGCCTGTGATGATTGAGACATACATTTCCAACAATCTCCCACTTGATGAAGATCATATAGGCACCTCTAGAGAACAATTAAAACTTACTGAAAATCACGGGCACTAAGGCCCATTGAACTAGCACACCACCTGAACTTGTCTGTGCTCACTGGCTTTGTTAATTCATCTGCAACATTCTCCAGAGTATCAACCTTTTCCAAACTAACCTTTCCATCCTCAACCATATCTCATACAAAGTGATACTGCACATCAATATGTTTCATCTTGGCATGGAAAGTAGGGTTCTTTGCCAGAAAAATTGCACTCTGACTATCATAGAAAATAGTTATCTCCCCTACATCAAAACCAATGTTAGAACACAAACGTTTCAACCAAACTGCTTCTTTACAAGCATGAGTAGTTGCCATGTATTCAGCCTCCATAGTGGACAAAGCGACTACAACTTGCCGCTTGCTCATCCAACTCACTGCACCACCATTCATCATGAAAATGTATCCACTGGTAGACCTCCTGCTATCAATGTCCCCATCCCAATCAGAATCCACATAGCCTTGAATACTGAGAGTCCTCCGTGATTCAACTAAGTTCCCATGGTAACACAAAGCAAAATCTAAATTTCCCTTCAAATATTTGAAAACTCTCTTTACAACATCCCAATGTGTCCTTCCAGGATTAGCCATAAACTGACTAAGAACTCCACTACTTGGGAAATGTCTGGCCTTGTACAAACCATTGCATACATAAGGTTTCCAATTGCACTAGAATAAGGTACATTGGTCATGTCCTCCATCTCAGTAGGATATTTTGGACATTCTTCAACAGATAGCTTCATTCCCTGCAAGACTGGAACAACTAGCTATTTGCAATCATTCATACAAAATATCTCAAGAACAGTCCTGATATACTTACTCTGACTAAGCCAAAGCTTTCTATTCTTCCTATCCCTTGTTATCTCCATCCCCAGAATATACCTTGTTGCACCAAGAACTTTCATTTTGAACTTGGTAGACAACTGAGACTTAAGATCAGAAATCATTAGTTTACTATTGCCTTTGAAAAACATATCATCAACATAGAGAGCAATAATAAATACTCAATCACCTTCAACTTTACAATACACATAATGATCTAATTTTGATCTTACAAATCCCAAAGACAACACAAAAGTATCAAATTTCTGGTACCACATTCTAGGTGACTGCTTTAACCCATACATAGACTTTTTTAGCTTGCATACCAGTTTTTCTTTACCTTTTTCAACAAAGTGCTTAGGCTGAGACATATAGATTTCTTCTTCAAGATCACCATGAAGAAATGTTGTCTTCACATCCATATGTTTGACCTCTAAGTCATATGTTGCTGTAAGTGACAAAAGAAATATGATAGATGTTAGCTTTTCTACAGGAGAGAAAATCTCCCCATAATCAATTCCCTCTACCTGGGAATAACCCTTTGCAACCAGTCTTGCCTTGTACTTTTCTACATTGCCATCCAAACCAATCTTCTTCTTAAATACCCATTTTCAGCCCACAGGTTTTCTGCCTTCAGGCAAGGGCACCAGACTCCAGGTATCATTCTTCTCTAATGATGCCATCTCTACATTCATGGCTTCCAACTAAGAGTCTAAATCATACATTTTAATTGCATCTTTTATAGTCCTAGGCTCATCGGTGCTAGAAATCAAAGCATAGGCACAAGTAGAATCAATCAAAGAGAACCCATACCTATCTGGTTGTTTTCTTTCATGGGTTGACCTCCTCACTGGCTGAGGCTGTTGTTCTTCTTCTAAACTTTCAAAACTGCTTGAGCTCTCCTCAGTTTCAGGTACATTTTGAATTTTCAATTCCTCTTTCTCTGGAGTAGGAGGAATTATTGCTACATCCTTATTGTTTTCTGACTTTGTCTCTAACTGCAGATCTAAGGTGGAAGGTTTCAACTCATGAAAGATTACACTTTTGTTGTATACAACCTTCTTTGTAACAGGATTCCAAAGCTTGTATCCTTTTATGCTGGCATCGTAGCCAATAAAAATACATTTGACAACCTTGTTCTCCAACTTAGATCTTTTCTCATTTGGCACATATGCATATGCTTCACAGCCAAAGACTCAAATATTTCTAAGAGAGGGCTTCTTACCAAGCCATGCTTCCAAAGGTGTTTTCTCAACAAGAGTAGAGTTTGGAGACCAATTAATCAAGTAACATGTAGTAGCAGTAGCCTTAGCCCATAACTTCTCCTCCAAGCCAGCACTACTAAGAATACTTCGTGCTCTCTCCATCACCGTCCTATTGAACCTTTCTGCAACTCCATTTTGCTGTGGAGTATAAGGTGTAGTCTTATGTCTTTTAATCCCATGGTCTTTACAGTATCTTTCAAATTCATCAGAACATAATTCACCGCCATTATTAGTCCTTAAGCATTTGATTTTTCTACTAGTCTGATTTTCTACAAAGTTCTTAAATTCCTTAAACCGACTTAACACTTCTAATTTACTTTTTAGAAAATATACAAATGCTCTTCTTGAATAATCATCAATAAATGACACATAGAATATTGATTTAGACAAAGAAGGAACATTCACAGGACCAAACACATCTGAATGAATATAATCTAGCAAACTAGAATATTTGTGAGGACTGTCATAAAATGAAACATGGTGCTGCTTTCCATATATACAATGTTTACAAAAATCAAATTCAAGATTACAATCATCAAGCCCCTCAACCGGGTTTTTATTCTTCAAGGTTTTTAAACCTTTTTCTCCTATGTGGCCTAACCTATGATGCTAGAGCATAGTCTTCTTCTGCTAAAAGTTTTACTTCCATAGAGTTTACATAATTAGGGATATTTCCCTCTTTACCTCCATGAGCAGCCTTTAGTGAATTTATAGAGACACTATTACATTGAACAACCTGTGCATCCAACTTCTACAGGGTACCAATTCGAGCACCTCTAGCCAGCACCATTGAACCTCTAGTCATCTTGCACCCATTTCCAGAGAAAGTGACTTGTACTCCAATATCATTCAGCTTACTGACAGAAAGTAGATTTTGAGCCAGACCTGGTATATGCATCACATCCTTGATCCCCTTTACTCTGCCATCAGGGAATTGGATTCTGACTCTTCCACGACCAACTATCTCCAAAGATGAATCACTTTCGAAGTACACCTTTCCACCATCGTATTCTTCATACTTTGTGAACCAGTCTCTATGAGATGTCATGTGAAAAGATGCTCCAGAATCAATCAGCCAGACATCATCTGATGCCTAAGTAGCCAAGGCAGCAATGAAGGCGTCTAAATCACCCTAAGAAGACTCATTGTTAGAAGAAGCCTTCTTCTTCTTCTTTTTATCCTCTTTACAATCCTTTCAGACATGTCCAAGTTTCCCACAATTCCAACATTTCACCTTGGAATTCTTTCCAAGATACTTTGATCTCCCCTCTGATTTCAATTTTGATTTCTTGTCCTTCTTATTGCCTTTCTCTTTCGATCTTCCTCTAACAGCAAGAGCTTCCTTCACCATCTCAGAAGATTTCCTTCTCATCTCTTCTGACAACAAAGATGCAACAACATCATCCATCTTGAACTTCGATGTTGTACTCCCAATAGCCATCACCAGATGATCCCAAGAGTCTGGCAAAGAACACAACAAAAGCATACAATGATCCTCTTCTTCAATTTTTACACCAACAGATGTCAATTGAGCAATTAGCATATTAAATGCATTCAAATGATCAGCTATAGACCCTCCTTCCTGCATTCTCAAAGAATACAACTTGTTCCTCAGGAATAGTTTATTCACCAAGGACTTCCCCTGATAAATAGATGCCAGTTTTGTCCACAAAGAGGCTGCAGTATTTTCTTCATGCACATTCAGAAGAACAGAGTTTACTAGATAGAGCCTTATTAGCCCTTTTTCCTTTCTATCTTCCAGGTCCCAATCCTCTTGCTTCATGGTCTGAGGTTTCATTCCAGACACTGCAAGCCACATATCACGATCAACAAGAAGATCTTCCATCTTGAGTTTCCACAACTCAAAGTTACTGCCGTTGAATTTCTCTATTTCAATCTTTCTTGATGTGCTAGCCATCTCAATCTGTAATCAGAAACAACAAACTCTACAAGACTCCCACTGAACAAAATTGACACAAAATACCCAATGTACCCACAAGGATAACACAACTAGCCAGGCTCTGATACCACTTGTAAGGAAAGTCAAGGTGCAGAAACAACTCTCCTAACCCCAAAACCTCAGGGAAGAAAGATAAAGACACTTTTAAATTTACAATTACAGTCCAATTAAGATGCACTTTGAAACAAATAACAAAAAAAAAGAATTTGACAATCACACATGAACACCAGATATACGTGAGAAAACCCTTACAGGAGAAAAACCCACCACACCAAGAGAAATCACTTTGTATTACAGTAATAGAGATTACATATAAATGTCAGACTTATCTTTCTGGTGTCAGATTACATCATTCACCATGAAAAAACTTGTACAAGAACCTTCAAGTTACAGTCTTTACAGAATAGAATACATCTACTAATCATACAACCACCCAACAATCTGTTGATTCAACCAACCGATCACAATCTGCAATCACAAAGTATAACCATGTTGTTCCATGTCCATCGAGCTTCCTCACAGAATCGTCACAACGAACAATCTTCCAACTGTAAGATTTGATGAAAAACAAATCTATTAAGCCCAAGAAACCTGCATGCAAAAACCTGTCACAAGGAAGAAATCTATAGGAAAAAAAACAAGGGTTTTGCTCTGACAATATGAAAGTTTATTATCAGAGAAAAAATGAATCAAGAAGTGAATACAATACAAGAGATCAATCATTATAAAAAGAGATCAAAACTGAAAGGAAAACCTAACCCTAAGGTGAGTGCATTTAATATATAATATTAATTATTAAATGACTAATATATGTGCATAAAGTGAAGTCTTAAGAGGAGAATAAAGTTAATTAATTACTTTACTCTAACACCAACTATTCAGCTTCGACTTCTCCTATTGGTCTATAAGACTCCACATAGTACGGTCAAAACGATAAAAAAAGTTCACATTGTGTTGGCATCTTGGTGAGACACTAACAGTGTCTTGCCGATGCCACATAGACTTCATATCGATATCGCCAAGAGTTATTCTTATCGCCAAGATGTTTCACCGAGCTCACAAGTCACTTTGAAGATTCATGTTGTCAGAAAAACTTATCGCTCTCGCCAAGATATCCTATCGAGATTTCATGTGTTAAACCGAATCACCAAACAGTCGACGAGACCTATCGCTTTTGCTAGGAGATCATAGCGAGGTCCAAAAGTCTCATAGATGTGAGTTTAACATTCGGTAGGAGTATCATTCTTCGCCAGGATTTCACATCGAGTCACCAAGGGTTATACCAAAGTCACATGTTATACTGAGCTCCAATCACCAGTCGACAAGACTTGTTAATATCACCAAGAGGTTTCTCTAAGATCTCATATGTCACCCCGAAGCCATCAACAGTCGCCAAGACATATGTCCTTTGCTAAGACTTTACTCTGAGATCTCAAAGTTACATCGAGACCATCGTTCGCTAAGAGCTACACCGAAGACTTCAACATCATCGATGAGACATAAACACATCGGCGAGACATCTTCCCGAGAACCTTTGTGTTACCTCGAATGAATACGGTCGGTGTGACTTTTTCACATCGGTAAGACTTCTTACCGATAACATTCCTTCTGGCAAGAGTTTCCTTGATGACTTTAAGCCAAACGTTGTCGATGAGACTTTAACACATCCCTGAGAGCTCATAGTGAAACAAACATTGTTACTTCGATGAACCCAAGTGTTACACTGTCGGTGAGACATTGGCTATTCGTTGGGACTTCTCACCGAACTGCTATAGGTTATCCTGAAGCCCGTGGTCACCATGAGTCTCCCCGACACCTGATATGAATGGCCTATTGGCCAAAGATCTCCACGTGATAAGAGGTCATGCACCGAACACTTCTTGTCACATCGATAGGCTCCAAAGTGTAACCATTCGGTGAGACTCCTCCAAGGTCATAGTGACCTGTACAAAACATGGTGTTCCAAATTGCTTGTCGGCCAAACATAAGAGCTATCACACCGACTTGGCTCCTAAAGAGGTTTCAGCCTGTGATGATTGAGACATACATTTCCAACACTTTTTTTATCCAAATTTTATGAAACAAAAAGGGTTCATTGAGAAAATTGTCAACTTTCTACCAATATAAGATA
The DNA here is from genome assembly GCA_007258455.2 of Sequoia sempervirens. NCBI lineage: Eukaryota > Viridiplantae > Streptophyta > Pinopsida > Cupressales > Cupressaceae > Sequoia > Sequoia sempervirens. The sequence continues at coordinate 18,850 of VDFB02295198.1, forward strand.
TGCCTTATTTGGAATTAAATAGATAATTATTATTGATTTTCTACATGCATTCTAACTAAAGGCCCGATTGACAGACTAATTGAAAAGCATCTATTATTCTTAACGATTTAACGTTTTTTGAATCTAAAAGATGCAACACATTCTATGCTTCCCATACTATAGGATTAAAAAATAAAAAATGAATTTCATAAATTTCTGACTAAGTTATGGTGGTCAAACAAACAAGTTTTAATATTTTAAAAAAAGTTAATAACTAATTATCTACTTGCAAAAAAATTACAAAAAATTGTGGCACATTCAGGCATGTGTCCTCTACTTATATTGAAAGTTAAAAAAAATAAATTATTTTTTGCTTGTACATAGGTTGGTCAAACACACACCTGCTTTTTATTTTTTCTTGAAAATTTAGTACTACTGCATTGAAATTTCAAACTTTCACCAAAGAGATTTTAATTTTTCCCAAAAAAGGACTACTATCTTAGAAACTACATTTAATTTTCTACAAATTTTGTTCTTACATATATTTTAAATGATTTTAATAACTTATTCAAATTTTTATGTCAAGTTGCCTAACTCTGTTTTTCTGAGTTTCATTGCCACTTAAGGGCCTAGTTTGGGCCCCCCATGATCTTGCACTGACCCCCTTGAGTTTCCTTTTAAACATATACATGCCTAATTTATATGCTTTCATTTTCTCTTTATATGACTATTATAGTTCTCATAGCCATACCATTTTTTTTATGATTTGGTGGACATACTTCATTAAAATAATAAATGTTCTATGTATCCTCCTTAAATGGAGTGTTTCATACAACATGGTGTTAAGGAGTGTTTCATACAATGTGGTGTTATTCCTTTCCACATCAACTCTTTTTGTGCATGTGTCCAAGCCTTGTATTGGAAAAGAAAAATGGATGACTGTTGTCTTAAAGATAGTCTCGCACAACTATATTAAATGTTCTTAAGGAATTTGACAAGTTTAATGGACCCGTTTATCATATGCTTAGTAACCATTTCCTTTATAATCTTCCTCTAAGTGATTTAATTGACATGTTGAAAATTCTACCCCTTGCATATTATGATTTTAGCCCAGTGCTAGTTTATTAATTTTATTTACTCATGAATGGATAATAATGTTGAAACTTTTGTCTTGATTTTCCATTGAATTAAATTATATATCTTACAGTTTGATTTAAAATAAAATCACATATGATCAACCATGTGTATTATGGTGCATTCCTATGATCCATATAGTGAAGTGTTGTCTACCTCTTCAAATTACACATCATCTATGAGTTTACCTATTGAATTTTATGCATGATAGGATCACCATTCCCTAGCTTCTCTCTAAAATCAAGTAATCCCGCCTTGATGGAAATGATAGCACAATAAAAATATGAATTCTAGTTCTATTTATACATTCAATTATAGTAACTAGAAACTTTGTACTTTTAACATCTCACATCATACTATCATTTGTATACCCATGTTAAAATCTAAAATGAGATCTCTTGTATTGTTTTGAACTGAATTAAAATAATCTTAATGCTCATCTCAACTTAATGAGTTTAACTAACTAAACATAATGATCAACCTCTCATATTCCATGGTAGATAGTATAGATGTATAATATTATCCACATAAAAAAGATATAAAGGGCACTTTATAAAGAAATTGAAAAAAGGGAAATAGGGTTCCACCTTTTGGGAGATGGAATTGGACCTATTTCATGCTTCAATTCATTAGGAAACTAGATCCCTCAACCAAGTGACTCGATTGAGGAATGGCTAGTGGGTTCCTAGTGTAATTGGATGGGGGTTCACCATTAAACAATGCTTTAAAATAAGAAATTGAATGCCCTATGTAAACTCACTATATGACCTAGGAATTTGAAAGCATGAAACAAGATTGATAAACTGAAATAAAATAGTAAAGTACCTGGTAGAATGATGGAGTCAAAACAAGGTCTGCAACTCTGAAAATCTACTTTTTAAAGTATACTGGGACTAATACGCTAGGTTGGGCATATGAGTCCTATAAGGTTTCAGGGTAGAATTTGAAATCTTCTGATGACTGATTAGGATTTGTAGAAAGATGGAAAAAAGGGGTATACCAGGACTAATATGCCAAGTTGGGTATATAAGTCCTATTTTTAGGGTTTGAATGATACTTCCCTAGCATCTAGTGATCTTCTATAGCTTCCTTGTCCAATCTTCAAGTATGAAAGTCTGAATTTTGGTCTATAGGTGATTTTCCATGAAGATAACAACTTCTTCACAACTTTTACAATTTTTCCTTCAAAGGATCTTCAAGCTCCAATTCACCTAGATTTGCAAACACACATTAAGAGAGAAAAATGTTGTTTTGTTAGGGCATGGAGGTTTTCCTTGGTCAAACCCCATTTTGGCGATTAAAACTTGAAATGAAATAGAAAAGTATGAAGGAATCCTGAATGAACAAATGCAATGTTGCAACTCACCAAACCCTTGAAATGAAGGTTGCAAACTTGTGTGAAATGGCTAGCATGAATGTGGGTCTTGACTCTTGATTGAATGCTTAAATATTTTTCTTGAATGCTTACTTGAATCATGAAACCTACATCACAGATATTAGGTCACAAACATATAATGCACAAAGACTTTGACATGATGCTTGAATCTTGAATGTAGCTCTCCAAATGCTTGATGATTTTCTCTTGAATGTTCTTGTAAACTGTGGCATGAATACTTGAAGGCTCTTATATTTCTTGCTACGATAAACTTAGTGAAATGACATTGTATTTATACTTGTTTATGCTTAATTTAGTAAAATTACAACACTACAAGTTGACATTCTGAAATTGAAATTAAGGATAATAAAATCCCACCAAGAATTTGAATTAAATAGGTCTTAGGTTAAAGCAAGACTAATACACCCAGTTGGGAGTATGAGTCTTAGAGGATTAAACTCGAGACACATACTTCGAGAAGTTTTATGTTCAATGTGACATTTGAAATTAGGGCCCGAGACCTAGGGAGGACCCATATTCCCTAATGGGCATATGGGTCCTAGATCCCTAAATCTAGAACTCATAGAAAAAAATATTAAATTATGATTTTCCATTTATTACATGTCAGGATTATCCTTAGAAAAACTCATTTAACTAGGCTTGTGGATGCAAAATAGGACCAATTAAGGCATAAATAAGCCAAATTTTAATAGGGAGGACCCAAACAAGTGTGACAATGTAAAGGGATACATTTTTCTACACTACATTTAGCCCCCACTTTAGTGAGAGGATGACCTTGTGTCAAACTCACACTAAAGTAGACAAATTCACATCAAGAGGGGTCCAAGTGTACCAATGCTAGTGAGATAGGATGACAACGATCAAGAGGGTTGCACAAGCCCCTAGGATCAAGATCCTATGGAAGACCAACATAGGCACAAAGGAACACACATGTGAATGATGTATGACGCAACAACAAGATACATGCATACACTATGAAAGACATAAAGAAGAAAGGAAAAGGAAAAAGGGTGGATCAAGCCTTGATAGTTTGTCCAACACGATGTGGACTAGGTCTAAGTTTTTTGTCTAAAAAATCATTTGTAAGTGGAACACGATATCCACTATGCAAAAAACACACGTTGACATGGGCTAGTGGAATCTAGTATCCACTAAGTGAGCCCCCCAGAGAGGTGAGAGAAACACACATGGTTGGTATGTGCCCACACAAACAAAAAAGTGGCTATGGTAAAGTCATGTCTATGGTCAGCTCCCATACATACTAACCATACCAAATCTATGCCTCCTGATAACTTTTTTAAGGTGCCACACAACATGAACAACAAGATTCATGAGGCAAGCAAAAATTTGTATGCTAACACTCATGAACAAAGAGGATGGCTCCAGAGGAAAACAAAGTGTGTTATGCAAGGTGGCCATATAATTATTTTTGTAAATGAAAAATAGTGTAAGGTACATTTAAAAGGGGTTTTGCTTCGTTCATGTAAGGTCTCAACCTAGGGGACATCGTGCATAATGTCTCCAAGAGAGGGCCAATTGAAGAATAGAAGATTAACAACTTAGGGAATGCACTCTCCTTGGCATTTCCACTAAGATGAATATAATATGCTAAGATATATCATGCTCTTGAAGGACATCACACCCAATGTCATCACAAAGAGAAAGATGCATCACATGAATTAGGAATACCACACAATGAAAATGAGTTGTAATTGAAATGAAAAAGAATAATGCTAATGTATGCCCCCACTTTAAAGAAATTACTAAACACCATGCTGTGAGCAATTACTTTAAAGTAGAAAATGATAAATGCTAACAATAAAGAAGACATAAGAGCTTATTTGGAAAGCCCTATGCCATGTCATATGTTTCCAAATGAAGCTACATCATGAAAAGGGGTTGCACCCCCAAAATGAAATCCCAAAATAACACACAAGGAATCCATAGATTTAGGTTCAATATGTCTTTGCTACAATGTTGTTAGAGAGCTCAGAAACATCATCATTCGCCAAATACTCATGGAATGGGAAGAATGACACGAAGAGATCAAAAAAAAAGAAACACTTTTGGGTCAACATGGAAGAGACCTAAATGTCTCAACGCCTTGCATCATCCCCAAAAGGAAAACACAAGACAAAGAAAAGATAAAGGTTTACAACATATAGAAGAATGTAGATACAAATATAGGAATGTCACAAAGAGAGAGATACATCAAATAGAATGGTAAGGGAGATCACATTACACACATGCAATCACACACATAATGTGAAAAAGAAAACAAAGACAAGCCTAGTAAGGTAGATGTGAGTCAACCTATGGTAGGTCGTCTGTAACCCAACCTTTTTCATTATATGTGGAAGGTGTACAACTAGCCAAAGGGACAACAAAATGTGTGGTACTAGGACAAGGCTATCGAATTCTTGCCCCCACTATGTGCAAGAAAAGAATGAGTCAAGGTTGATGATGAGAAAGAGCTCCTTTCATTTTGAAATGATTTGTAATAAATGTTAAAACATGTAATAGTGACGATGTTACAATCCTACAACTATTACATGGCAAGGAGTAGAAGGGAACACTTTTAAGGGACTATTTCTATGATATCAAACCTTTTAAATGTTCATTTTAAAGCATGACACTCATCAGTACTATGTCCAAGAATTTTATGATATCGACAATGAGACATGTTTGTGTTCTTAGTATTTGGATTTTCTCTAATGGGTGGTAATGTTATGAGTCCTTGACTTAGAAGTATATGTAAGGTTCTTTCAGTTTCAGATAGGAGATATGGAAATTTGAGTTTCTTAAGTTTGTAAGGCTTTTTTTCTTGCTAGATTCACCAAAATTTTGAGGTAGATGTTGAGGAGGACCTAAGATGATCCTATCATCCTTGTAAAGCATTGGTTGTTCTTTAGGAAGGAGGATACTTATGTCGGGAGGAGGATCTTGATACCCTAATCCTTTGGTATCTTTAGTTGGTATTTTTTCTAGGAGTTTATCAATTTCATGTTCGCTCGTTGTATCACATCCTTGTTTGCTTAAGATCGTGAAGCCTTTTCCATATGTCTCTTCTAGGTTGATTGATATGTCGGTCACTTTGTTATCATAAGATTGTTGAATGTTTACTTGGTTAGAGGAGCTAGGTTCACCTATTGTAGGGAGCTTAGGCTTAGTTTGTGTCTCAATTTTAGTATGTAAAAGACCAAACATCTCAAGTTGTGTTGGTTGTTTCATGGAAGGATACAAGGATGCATTAGTCTCAATATTGTCAAGAAAATTGTTTATAAAGTTGTTCATATTGCCATCATATTCTCTAATGACGTCAACTTCACGAGGAAGACATGTGTTAGGAGTTGATTGAGCATGAGTGGGTTCAATTGCATTAGGATCATCACCAGAAATACAACTAGAAACATCCATCAATGATTTTGACATCCAAAACTTACCAAAGCATATATCCATGATGAAATGCAAGATTAATAATTGACTGATTTAGACTGCAAGAGATGATGTGATTGCAATTTTGATGTTTACAAATACACTTGAAATGAAACCAATTTTGAAAATATAGTAATTTTGTAAACTGGAACAATAATCTAAAGACAACAACCAAAAGCACAAATGATAAGATTTTAATGCTATAAAATGTAGATTCAGACCTAATCAGGGAATAATATTCCCAAGTGGGTCTATGAGTCCAAGTTATGGTTTTTGATAGGTTTAGATAGTGAAAAACAGAGAGCACAAAATACCCATAAATATGCAAAAAAGACACGACAGGGACAAATACGCCTAGGTGGGCGAATGAGTCCAAATTAAGGTTTTAAAGCTCGATTCAACAAATTCTGAGTTTATTTTAATGTGTCTAGGTTGTATGCTCAATTGACTATTTGCAATTATAGATTTCCAATAAAATTGAATGATGAAAATTGCAAAAATGCAACCTATATGCACTTTTCACTAATGCAATATTTAGAAGCCCTAAATGCTATTCAACTAATATGAATCTAATGAAAATTTAATGCAATCTAGATCTAGGACTACAATGTTCTCCAAATCATAAATTCAAGGGTCCAAAGGTCGGGTTCACGAAAATGAACAAAAGGAAAATGGAATTGGACCTATTTCACACTTCAATACATTATGAAACTAGATCCCTCAACCAAGTGATTCAATTGAGGAATGGCTAGTGGGTTCCTAGTGTAATTGGATGGGGGTTCACCATTAAACAATGCTTTAAAAGAAGAAATTGAATGCCCTATGCAAACTCACTATATGACCTACGAATTTGAAAGCATGAAAGAAGATTGATAAATTGAAATCAAATAGTAAAGTACCTAGTAGAATGATGGAGTCAAAACAAGGTCTGCAACTCTAAAAATCTAATTTTTGAAGTATACTAGGACTAATACGCTAGGTTCTGTGTATGAGTCCTGTTATGAGGTTTCTAGGAAGAATCTAGAATCTTCTGATGACTAATCAGGATCTATAGAAAGATGGAAAAAAGGGGTATATTGAGACTAATACACCAGGTTGGACATATAAGTCCTATTTTTAGGGTTTTATTGACACTTCCCTAGCCTCTAGTGATCTTCTGTAGCTTCCTTCTTGTCCAATCTTCAAGTCTGAAAGTTTGAATTCTAGTTTGTAGGTGAGTTTTCGTGAAGATAACAACTTCTTGAAAACTTTGACAACCTTTTCAATTTTTCCTTCAAAGGATCTTCAAGCTACAATTCTCCTAGATCTACAAACACACATGAAGAGAGAAAAATGTTGTTTTGTTAGGGAATGGGGGTTTGCCTTGGTCAAACCTCATTTTGGCAATTAAACCTTGAAATGAAATAGAAAAGCATGAAGGAATGATGAATGAACAAATGCAATGTTGCAACTCACCAAACCCTTGAAATGAAGGTTGTGAACTTGTATGAATGGATAACATGAATGTGGATCTTGACTCTTGATTGAATGCTTGAAGATTTGTCTTGAATCATGAAACCTACATCACACATGTTAGCTCACAAACACACATGATGCATGAAGACTTTGACATGATGCTTGAATCTTGAATGTAGCTCCAAATGCTTGATTATTTTCTCTTGAATTCTCTTGTAAACTCAGGAATGAATACTTGAAGGATCTTAGATTGCTTGCTAGGAGAAACTTAGTGAAATGGCCTTGTATTTATACTTGTTTATGCTTAATTTCCCAGAATTACAACACTACAAGCTAACATTCAAAAATTGAAATTAAGGATAATAAAATCCTACCAAGAATTTGAATTAGAATAGGTCCTAGGTTAAAGTGGGACTAATATGCCCAGTTGGGCGTATGAGTCCTAAAGGCTTAAAATCGGGACACATACTTTGAGAAGCGTTATGTTCAATGTGACATTTAAAATTAGGGCCTGAGACCTAGGGAGGACCATATGCCTAGAGGGGAATATGAGTCCCAGATCCCTAAATGTAGAATTCATAGACAAAAATATTAAATTAGAATTTTCCATTTATTACATGTCAGGATTATCCTTAAAAAAATGCATTTAACTAGGCTTGTGGATGCAAAATAGGACCAATTAAGGCATAAATAAGCCAAATTTTAACAAGGAGGACCCAAACAAGTGTGAGAATGTAAAGGGATAATTTTTTATAAAATACAAAAATAAAAAGCATGGATAAGTATAACTTGGGCATGTTAGAGTCTCTCCATGATGCCCAAAGAATTCAAACACTAAATATTCACAAATATAATCAAGTGTTAATGTTTACTTAGCTGTCCCTATCCATAAAGGTTGGTATGGCATGGATTCTCATGGACTTCATCATAAGATTCTCATGGAATTCATAATAGGATCTTTGAAGTTGTGCATTTAGCTATATTAATGCTTACCATGATTATTTGTCATTGATTGGGATAGACTGTATAGCAAGTACACATATCATATTTTTTTTAAAGCTCTTTAGCCTTCATCTGTAATGTATGGAGTATATTTTGGTATAAATATTACTATACCCAAGTCAAATAGAAGACACATTATTATTTAAAAATAAAAAATAAAATAAAAATTAATTCTTAATATGACAATTTATGGAGCTCTAGTTGGTAACCCAAATCCTAATAAATTCAATGAAGAAGCAAGCTAGATGAAGGAATGATAGAGACCATAAAGTGTAAGTCTCTCTCTTAAAGAAAAAAATAATAAAATAGAAATAATTTTTTTTTATAAATAAATAGTTACATGTGAGAGTGATATTTGCACTTAAATCTAACCCATGAAAGAAAAATGGTACCCCTAGTTAGGAATTATGTTGATTTGCACTCATAGGAGATCAATAAATGAATAACAAGGTTTCTTTTCATTTAATTTTCACCACACAGAAAGGGAAGCTTAATTTTGCAATATAAAACCTTAAATATTATTTTTTCATAAAGGTATTGGGAGAGTAGTTTATTTATAACAAGATTTAAAATAAGATATGATCAATTTAGTAGTATTAAATTCACATTTCTATTTGGGTAGTACACGAGGACTTTTATTTGAAATAAGAGTTAGTGCAGTAGTATTTTTTGTATATCCATGCTAAGTGATTTATTATGCTTGTTATACTATCAACATCTAGAGTTTTTTAAATGTAACTTACATTGTAGACCCATAACCCACAAGTCCTTGGATTCACATCTTAAACTTAAAAAAATGACATTATGTTTAGAAAGAGTTGGTGAGAATAACATAATTATAAGATATGAAACCAAATGGGTTATTTTAAGGTCAAACATGGGGACATGTTGAATTTTACAGGGGGAGAGACAACCTCTATGAAGATTAAAATTATAAATTTATACTAATTAATTTGTCATACACAATCTAATATTACCATATATCAATAGGTGTCCGAGCCTAGGGATGTATTTATGGAATGACATAATATTTCCTCTTCGTATGTACCATTACTTAAATTTTATGATGAGATCCCCAATAAAAAAATTATGTTCCACTTTAATATTAGGTTCACCACATGGTTTTTAATGTAAGGTATCCTCAAATTTTATAAGCCAAAACTTCATCCAAAAATATATTTGAAGGGTAAAAGCACAATAGTGTGTCACACTTTTGGCCAAATAAATGGTTCTGAGTGAACTATTTTTGGCCAAAAGATATTGGGCCGAGTGGCTTTCGGTCAAAACCATGTGGCGCAGATGTGGTAGGTACATTTTCGGCTGAAGAGGTTTTGGCCAAAAGCCACTCAGCCGAAAACGGTTGGCCAAAAACATGGAAAAAGTGAGCATATATGGTATTTATAGCTTGGAAATATCAAGAAATTTTTGGTCAAGTATGTTCTGGCCAAAACATGCTCGACCGAAACCCTCTTGGCTGAGAATGTCTAGTTGGAATCCTACATGGTAGCCAACTCATCATTTTTCATAATTTTTTGAAACATTCAACTTTGGTAGAGTATTTCTCTAGTCAAAATGATCTTTCTGCAAAAAATAAAAATACCCTTTTGTAGAGCTCGAAGTGGAGAATCCAAATATATAATTTTTTTAATATTTTGATTAGTTTTAATATATTTTATTTTTAAAATAATGTAAGTAGGTTTTAAAAATAAAACAAAGAGGCTGATTAGAAATTAAAAAAAAAGATAGTAAAACTTATTTAATTTTTGTAAGTCTTATATGGGTCACAAGAGGAGAGAGTATTCTTCAAAATGGTATATTTTGTTTTTTGAAAATGATTAAAAAAATTGAAAATAGTTGACAACCTGTGAAAATTGTCAAATTCTGACATGTTTGACTTTAAAACGTTATTACGAGAAAAATATACATCAAAATTTGATTTTTTTTTCCATGCACAAGATATTGAAGTTACCTATTTGGAGAAAAAAATAGGGACAAATGAAGTTTTTTTCAATTTGTTTCTTGATGGCCCGTGAAGTCATTCTTTTCTAAAACTTTCAGCATTCCAAAATTTTTCCTTAAATTGATAAAAACATAATGAAAACAATTTTTTTTAAAAAAATAAAAATTACAGGAATAAACTTCATCAAAAGTTCTACATTTCATTAGTTTACACCAGTTTGAAATTCAAAACATAAAGACCACTTGTATGTGGTCAAAGTTCTGATTTTTTTTACTGTTGGCCAATTCCTTTATAAAGTGTGACACAGGTTTGTGCTTTTACCCTGTGTCCATATGGATGGTCATGTGCACAAGTTCCATATAAATTTAGTTTCATGGACCCTATTTATGTTACAATCAAAAAATTTAGGAGTATCATCTAATCAAAATCTTAAATAAGCTCATTAACAACCACTTGCTAATCTATCAACTTATAATATACATGTAGAAGTAAACTTATAGGTACATATTCAATTACTAGATCATTTAACCTAAAAAGAGATTCAATGTAATAAAGATAAGTGTGTACCTACAATATTATAGATCAATATAATATTAGTAAAGGAGGAGATCTAATATTACATGTTGCATGAATAATGTTAACTATTTCCTATGAATAAATAATCAATCTAACCATGGTGAATGTGGTGAAAAATTCGTAGAAGGCTACAATAATCATATGCACATATAAAATATTAGTTCAATATATTATATATGTCCCCTCTATGTGGTTTTGCATAGATTATGTAAGTGATTAAAAATGCGACTGAAGAATAAATGAATGGTAAAATTATAACATGTTGTAAGATAAATAATCATGTAACATAAGATGAAATAAGAGATCAATAATAACATTTCATAAATAACATCACATATGCACAAAATAGATAAAAATACTAAAATATGATCATGTAATTCCATATACCAAAGGGACATGAGATATCACCAATATTGCACCAATCTAGTTCACTTGGATAATGAAAAATCCATCATAGCCCAATTGATATACAAGGATATATAGAAATAGATAAATTTATCATATAAAATATTTAAGCATGTGTAAGTAAAAGAACATGTAGATTTAGAACTCAATAATATTTAAGGTTTAAGGTTTAGGGTTTAGGAGTCTAGGGTATATAAGAAACTCTCACATGTCTTTAATTTACTATAAATTATTTTGAATATTACAACTTTAATACTCAATTATTATTTATTTATGTTGTATAAAACTGAATCATAGAAAAAGAGCGTAGGTTCACCAAAACATAGAAAAATGAGGGTTTATTACGAATTTTCTATAAATAGAAAGGGGATAAGTGGGGTATGATGTACCTACTTTTTTCTATTTCATTCAATAAATGAGATCCTCCAAAATAGAATTAACTTTCAGCCCTTAGGTGAGTCAATTCTATGAAAGATCTAGCAATTTCGTTTATGTGTGTGTGGACGAGAGGTAAAGTTCAAACAAAACTTTTGGGAGATGAAAATAAAATAGAAAATGACCTCAAATCTAAAACCTAAGACTTGATTCATGTAGATGAAGCATATCTCTAATAGAAATAGTCAATTTTATGCAAATTTGATGAGTGGAAGACACTTAAAACTTGCCTTAAAATTGGTTACTAAGTGTCCAGAAATGGCGAATGGGTCTTGAGACAACTTTTTGAACTAAATTATCAAGAGCCTCTGAAGACAAATCTAAGATGCGATTTCCCACTAGTTTTACTTGAAAATGACAAAAATTAAATCCGAGATCCGAGTTTTTGTGATCTTGACAACTCTTCTTGCAACTTTGACAACTTTTGCAACTTTTGCAATTTTGCACTTTAGAGATCTCCACTCTTCAATTTTTCTTCAACCTAGGACCCACAATAAAAACACGAGAGGGAATTTTTTTTTTTTTTTGGTGAATGGGGGTTTGCCTTGGTCAAACCCTATTTTGGTAATTAAACCTTGAATTGAAATAATGAAATATGAAAATGAATGATGAGTGAAAAATACTATGTTGCAACTCACCAAACCCTTGAATAAACCTTTAGAAATTTGAAATGTTGATATTTATCTTGATCTTACATGGAATGGATTCAATGGATGTGGATCTTGATGCTTGAAATATGACTTGAATGTTTGACTTGATATTTGAAACCTACATCACAATGTTAGCTCCAAAAACATTCATGATTGCGAAAGACTTTAACATGATGCTTGAGATCTTGATTGATTTTATAGATGATTGATAGATATACCCTTGAATTCTCTTGACAATAATATTTTCTCTTCTGAAATTTCTCTCAAAATTATTCTATTTTCTTTGATAAAATAACCTTGTATTTATAGTTATTTATCCTTAATTTCTCAAAAATTAAATAATTTAAGTCAACATTAAAATTTGAATTTAGGGTCATTAAAATACCACCAAAAAAATAATTTAAATTTAGGTTCAAAGGCCTAGGGTGGACCCATTCTCCCATGGGCGAATGGGTCCCAAGTCCCCATTCCTAGAATGCACATTGCTCAAGGTAAAGTATTGTGTTGAAATTAATTATTGTTTGGTTTCCCCTTCTGAAAATGTAATTTATTAGGCTTGAAGATGTAAAATAGGGCTTATTAAGGCCTAATTAAGTCCAATTTAATTGAGGGGACCCAAATAAAGTGTAAAAATGTAAAGGAGTACATTTTTCTACACTACAACAATACATTGTAAATTCCTAATTTATGTGTGTGGATTTAACTCAAATTATAATATTTAAGGAACTTAGGGGTTAAGGTTTAGGGTTTAAGACTTAGGCTTTAGGACTAGGTGTGTTTAAAGGATAGTCAAATTACACATGTCTACATTGGGGGAGGGTCCTATATAGGACCTAGGGTTTATCATAGATGCACTTGGAAAGTAAGGTACAAAAATATAGTAGAAAGGAATTTGATTAGTTAATTTAGTGGAAGATAATTTTATTCAAAACATCTAATCATATATTTAGCTTAATAATATTTAGGGTTTCTAGGGTAAATAGGGTTTAGCTTTTGGTTAAGTAGACTTAGGGAACATAATGGTTTTAGTAGAGGGCTTAGGAATGGCAATGGGATCCACAACATTTAAATAAACGAATATATTTAAAACATACTTGAATTGAAAAAATTACTTCAATCGAAAACAATTTGATCTTGTTGATCCTATTCTTATCTAGAAGATTATTTAATTGAAAAAATTCATAATTCATATAGAATATACATACCTTATCTTTGAGCATAATATCTTTGCATCCTTTCTTCATGCAATTTTCGTTCCCTTTTTGTTGAATGATATCATGCAACCTTATTTTTCCTTGTCCTTTTATTTCCCATTTTCTTCAAGGATTTGCAAAATATGATCTTGATAATTTTTTTGTCAATTCTACATTCCAAATTTGTAAATATCTTACAAAAAATATGACCTTTCGAATAGACAGTAGAAAATTTTTCTTTTCTTTTTAATTAAAATCACAAAATACAATCTTGTATATATACATGTAATTTGAGAATAGACATGATTTTTTCCAAATGTCAACTAAAATTGTCCTTCATTTGAAGGTCGACAGCTAAATTTTATAAATATTATTTTATTCAATGACCTTCGTTTGAAGATCCTCAAATAATATTTTTTCTAGTAGATACCCTCTTTGTTTGAAGGTATGCTCGATCAAAGGGCCTTGTCAAGACACTTTCAATGTCTACTTCAAAATTTCCTCAGAAAATCCAGTTTCAAGCTTCAAGTTGGACCTTCAAATGTAATTAACTTGACAAGATAATTTTCAAGATCGTAGTCCTCAAAATGAGCTTTCCAACAAGTATATTTTGATATGTTTTTATTTTATTATGTATTCAATTTTTAATATTTATTAAACATAGGTTTTTAATCAAACATCAAGTTCTTCATTATACACAGGTGGAAAAATAGAAAAATAATTCCAAAATACTTTTGTACTAGGCATTGATATCCTTGTTTCACCAAAAAAAATGAATTTCAATTCATATACACAACAAGTTATGCTTGAAAACATACACCTATGTCCAAATTATAGTTAAATTGACTTCAAAAATTAATTAAAAATATATATGTAACAAAAAATTATGAAAAAATATCGATGCGCTAGATATTGATGTTAAAAATTTATATTTTAAAAATTAGAATTTAATCCTTTCTAGAAATAAAGTTATGGTGGACAACATAAACTTTACTTTCTAAAATTGTTGTTTACTATTTAAAACTAGTTATTAAAAGAGACATTGAAAGATTCACAATTTATTTTTAAAAAACTTAAAAATATATTTAGAATCTAAACATGAACACTAGTTCGCATCATCTTCAAATTCTTAATGGTTTAGCTTCTATAGGTCTCAGAAAGTGAAGATTAAAAAGAGATCCAAATTATTTTAGTTGCAACTTCTACTAGATTATATCGATCACTATTAGTTGTCTTTAGTGGAGAATATTCCTATTGGCAGTAAAATGTGACCACCTTTCTATTTTTTGGTGGTTACAACTATTAAATATGTGATTCTTTCTATAAATTTCAACAAAATTGGCCTACCTTTCAATTTTAGTTCCTCAATCTCTTTTGTCTTCTTTTGTGTCCTTTTTTTATGCTTGGACACTTTAAAACTTTGATCCTTTTCCTTGGCCACATCAACTTTCTTGAGAGCCTTTTCACCTTCCTCTTTTTGAAAAACTAGTGCCCTCACTATTCTTTGATGAAGGACTCACCTTGTTTTATGGGTCTTTTCTATCTTTGATCTTTTTTGGATCTCACTATACTATCTTGCAATGATAGTGATCTCTAATATTTTTCTCAAATTTTGTGTGGTTATTTTTTTGAATTTTCTTTGTTTCTTCCATGGTCTCTTTTGGATCTTTTTCTTCAACTTCAATTCTTCATTAATCATCATGCTCTAATACTACTATGAAGGGGGTGGATGTAGATAAATCAAACACCATATATAGAATACATCAAATACAAAAAAAATTCAAAATATTCAACATGTTATCTATTCATTAATCACTTCATTTTTTTATCAATTGATACAAAATATTTACAAATTTCCTCTATTTATAGAGGTCTTATCAGAACATAACTAGAAATATATAATCCTTATTTTATCTCTAGAAACTTCTAAAACAATCCAATTAACTATTTCTCCATCTAAAAATTTCTCATCTAGAACTATCTAATCTTTATACTGTCTATTCAATACTCCCTCTTTCTAGAAATTTATTAGTTTCCCTCTTTGTTCTAGAACAATTCATTTATATTTTGAACTTTTTAGATGGTTTTGCATATTCAAATAGTTTTGTGTAGTACCCCTCCGTTTATGCTATGTTTTCTGTTGATACTTTCTCATACTGTTAGACTTTGTTGTTTTGTTGGATACTTGGATCGCTGATTTTGAGCGATGATGGATTATTGTGTGACATGATGTTACTCTGTGTGATATTTATTATTGTTTTCAGACATGATATGATTAAGTGTAGATGTTTATTTTCAGTTGATATTGCTATGCACATGCTTATGATGGACTAACAATATTTATTGAGTCAGTCTTCTGTGAGTGTATTGGTGTGGAGAACAGAATCGCATCACTCGCTTGCGAGTGCCCTGCGATATCTGTGATTTTCTCCGCATGGTGTGTCTGTTTTATGCTTTATATATATATACATGTATGCACATTGTTTGCTTGGTTGCAGGATTTGCAGGTACATGACATCGACTCCACCTGTGTAATCAGGTCTGAGCGTGTCAAGACTCAACGGAATTGTTGATTGGGAGATAGTAGTTAGGTTAATCCTAGTCCAATCTCTAACCTTAGTATTAGTACGTTGTCAGTTTTTAGTTGAGTCATAGGTTGTTTTGTAATGTGTTCTGTTGGTTAAATTGTTTTGAAAAGGTAAATTTGCTTATGTTTTAATGTTAATCATTGTGTTTTATTTATTGTTATTAATTAATATTTAAATATAATTGAAATTTATTTACTTAATTATTTAATACATTAGTTAGTTTAATTAGTTAAATAGTTGATCTTTAAAAGGATTTAGCTATTTAATTAAATAAATAAATTTATTAGATTAAATTATTAAGTGCATAAATTATATTGTGTTTAAATAGATTAGAAAATAAATTAAAGTATATATATTATGCATGTAAATTAAATTGTGTTTGGAAAATTGATTTTTGGTATTTAAATTAGAAAAATGAAATTAATTAAGTTGCATGTGTTTTGAAAGAAAATTGATTTCAAATTTTAAATTTAATAGATTAATTAAATTACATGCAAATATTTTGAATGGCAAAAACTGCCGAGAGGTGGAGAAGATATTTTCTCAACAACCTCTCGACATGTCTATGAGTGCCATAATTGCAAAAAGATTATAGAGATTTTCTTACGGAGGTTATTGAGGATCTCGGAAAATTGCACGGGGTTATTGTATTGCCTCGGAGAAATTTTTCTGGGCACATGCAAAATTATTTCTCTGTGTGTAAAAAAAAAAAACCCAAAGTTTCTTAAGAATTGGTATTTTTCTCTGTTGGGGTTGTGATTCTTTGAGGAAGATCTTCTTGGTGGTTGAACAAGCTTTCTTGGATTTTGGAAAATCTTTTTGGAAGAAGATCTTGCACGATACAGGCAAAAGTTACTTCTACAGGCAGTTACAGGTATTTTACTTGTTGGATATATTTCTTTTCAAAAAAAAAATTTATTTCCTGTAATCTTCTTGGAAATTTTTTGGATAATTTTAAATTTAAATGGTAGGAAAGATCTGAGAAAGATTATTGTTATTATTTATTAAACTTGGAAAAGAATAGGGGTTTGATATTTCTCTGTTGAAGAAATCTGTTAATTCTCTGTTATGATTTTTTTTATTTTAAAGATATCTGTTAAATTTGGGTTTTAAATTTGGGGGTTTTTGTTTTGAAAAGAAAATAACCAGGAAGAAAATGTTTTAGTATTTGGAAATTTTGAAAACCCCTGTATTGAGATTATAAAATTGTGAATAAATCTTTAGAATTTGAAAATTTCTTTGTGTTCTGTAGAAAATTTTAACAGAATATGATTTCTGTAATTGAAAATTCCTCTGTTATTTTGTTTAATATATATATATACATATATATATTATGCATAAATTTTAATCAAATTTATAGATAAAATTTTTAAAGAATTTGCCGTTTGGATTTAAGGTCCGCCAGCGAAAATTCGTAAGAAATGTTTAAAAAAAAAAACAATTTAATGAAAAACGCAGAAATCACCACACAGGTGGCGGTGGGGAAGGCGCAGGGGCCTCCCCACGGCTGCCCATTTGGAGCAGCGGTGGCTGCGAAGGCAGCCCTGCGCTACCTTCACAGGCAGCGCACAGGCTGCCGCCGCCACCACCGCAGCCCTTTAGGGTCGGCTGCTTAGCAGCCGAAACCCTAGTTTATAAGTTTTGTTTTAAATTTCAAAATTTTTATTTTAATTTGAGTTTTAATTTACAACTTTAAATTTGTATACATAATATATATATTTAATATATATGTTATATATAATATTTTATAATATATATTTATATATATTATAATATATTATATATGATATATTATATTATTATATATATATTATATATGAGTTATATTATAATTAATTTATTCTTTTTGTAGTAGAAAAGTGAAGTTTAATAAAATAAAGGATGTGAAATCATAGTAAATATTATATAGTGAAATTGTGAAAATGAGTAAGATAGATTAAAGGAAGTAGATATTTTCTTGATTATTAAAAGATCTATAAATAAGATAATTTGTAAATATGTTTGTTTTCAAATTGATATATATATATATATATATATGGATTTAGCATATCCAAATGATAGACGAGTTTTGCTTAAAATTGTTTTATTTTTTTTTGTAATTGGGAAAAATGGGGAAAGTCTCTATTGATTAAGCCTTCCAGACCAAAAGGGGTAAATGGGGAAATTGTGATAGCTAAGATTAAATCTCTTGTATTTTCTAAGTATGTGTACATGATTTTGTTGGTGGTTGACACCTAGATTATGAATTCTGTTTGTTGTTCATTATAACGTATAAAGGCTTTTATATTGATTCTGGTTATATGTACACTTGTAAACCTTAGACAGAGAATATAGTTATTCCCGTGTTATGTTTAGGGGAGTGGCTAATTGTAAGGGCCGACACACAAAGTGGTGTCAGGGTAACTTACAATTAGTTAACTAAGTCAGTGATAATTAAATGACATTGTAGATTAGAATTAAAAACTTTTAACAAGTTATGTATGCCTCTCTTATGACTCTTGAGCTTCTATAGACATGAGTATAAGTCGAGAAGGCCTGGAATGGCAAAATCGGTGTCTCGTTTCCTTAAGAGACATTCGATTCCGCAACTGTTTGCAATAGGGGCCGGGTTTTGTAAGAGGTTACCAGGGTAACCCAAGGATTGGGGGTCGGGACCTAGGAAGAAACACCAGGGTAACCATTGCATCGTTGTGATGACACTCCACCTAGAATAATAGTTAATCCTTGTGTTGTTTTCAAATCATTTGTCAAAATCTGGAAGCAATGTAACCAATAGTTTGTATGTACTAGTGTCTAGGGTTAGTAGATTAGGTCTAGGTAGCCTTATTACTATCTCCTAGCACGGGGGGTGGACCTACGGGTACCACATGGTTGGGTGGAACGTGCACCTTACTCCGTTGGGTCCCCATTTCGATTGTGGCATTGAGCGCTTCATGGATGGAGAGCTCGCACAAGGATTCCTTCTTTATTCTTTCATCATTATATATCGTTAACTTGAAATGTGAAAACATCCCTCAATTGTATAAGAGGTGATCAATGTAATTGTAAATTGTATCTATCATTTGAACTACCTCATCAGATGGATGAGTAATGTAATATCATATCATTGCAATGTATGGAAATGTATTTGTACTTTATTATATCTTGAATGGGAATTTAAATTATTATGCAATGTTTATTTTATGTTATGAATTATTAAGTGCAATGCGAAATACTTAAGTCGCTTAAGGAAAACTCAAAGTAGTGTAACGTCGTTTAACCTAAGAATGTATGCAACTATTTAACATAATATTAATACTTTTAAAAAAAAAAATTATTACACTTTTATAACACAATTGCAACGTTCTTAGGTTATTAAGACGGGGCATTACATTTTGTGTTAGCAAAAATTAAGAGAGGCTATTTTGAGGGAACCTCACATCCAACTATACATCAAGACAAAAAATTTATATGGTCTAGAATCTCTAAGAACTATTCTATCAAGGTTTTGCAATTTTTAGAACCTTGGGGAATGAAATGGGGCTCTCCTAAAATTCACCCACCACCTTAAAATTTTTTCATAGTCAATGTTAGGATAGGTGACTTTAACCTTGAAATCCTATGTCACTCATGTGTCTCCACATTCCTTGGAATGTGTTCTAGGGGATACATGAGATAAAATCATTAAAAATTGACATGTAATTATATTTTAAAAAGATGTTTTAATGTTAGTACAGGTTACATAACATAATGGATAAATTCTCTCTCCTAGGAGTCCACTTTGTGAATATGAAATTTCATGTATGGAGCACCCAATATTGGAAGGATTAAGGTTGTTTGTTGGTGTTCCATTGGGAAGTTGAAGAGCCATTAGAGCATCTGGAAAGGAAAAAGGTGGATAGGCTATGGGCTAGGCACCCATGTTGGAGTCTTCTAAATTTTATTTAATATTTTATCATGAACTTTGGTTGTCTAAGAAGGGGGTGTGATCTAACTAATTTCCAACATTAAAACCAAATACTTTAATCTAATTAAAGAATATAATGACATTCATAACATTAATAAATTAATGTAGTGAACATTTCAATTATAAATGCCATGGAATAATACATGTCTTTAATAGTTTCTAGAAAGCTGCTATCCCACACATAGAATATGGGGTTACAAGTCTTGAATTTTCCTACGACAAACACCCTCGGAGGAACCGATTCTTGCATAGAACCAAACCTGCATTCATGGAATAAACACAGACCTAGCCAGGACACTCTCAGGTGTACATTGTACCCCGATTTGGACACATTTTGTGTACCCTTTCTCCAAATGTTTAAATTCCAGCTAGGACCCAAACCTTCACTCTTGTGTGCCCTCTGAGTTTTTGTATTTGTTATCCTCAAGTTTTTTCTTCTCTCCTTGAATTTTCCTCCCCTTTCCAAGTCTCACATAAATTCTTATATATGCTTTAAGGGGTGGGTTCCAAACCATTACACCATTTCCCAAAAGTTATCTTTTAATAATTATTTAAATAAGTAATTATTCTTCCCCTTTTAAAGAGTGTTTATACATATTCTTCATTAATCTTTCTTTTAACCAAAGGATCATAATATCCTATATTTTCCATCTCCCTTTTAACTCTAAAGGGTTATTTCATAGATTTCTCTTCTTTTGGGGAAAATGTCACACAACAATTCTCCCCCTGTAAATCAGTTGATGCCCTCAGTAGCATGTGATACATCTACTTCACACACACACACACATTCATCTTCTTTCAATTCCTCAGTAGCATGTGATACATATAGTTCATATATATATATATACATATATATTCATCTTCTTTCAATTCTCAAGAGAATTATTTTTGTCAATCAAAATTATGACAAGAATCGTACATACATACATATAAGAATTTTATAATTGAAGAAACTAAGGCTATTCTATATGTTTAATCACATATATTTCAATTTAATCAATTTTATCTCATGTAACTCTTTGAAAGTATTACAATGTGATCATACAATAATTACTATGCATATCCAATACTATGTGGCCACTCATAACTTATAAAATTATAATCTATAACTTCAACATACATTCCAAGATGATATTCATGCATTCCAGACTACATGAATATCCTCCTTTCAAATAAAATCAAGTCCAATAACAATGTACAAATTAAATAAAAGATGATACAAATAATCTCACAATACATCTTAAATAGTAATAGAATAATAGTAAATTATTGCCACTTAGAGAGTACTTCATAAATAATTACTAGTTTTAATATTCCTTTAAGAAACTAGGCTAATTATATCTCAATTTACTTATAGAATGAAGATT
Organism: Sequoia sempervirens; assembly: GCA_007258455.2. Classification (NCBI taxonomy): domain Eukaryota; kingdom Viridiplantae; phylum Streptophyta; class Pinopsida; order Cupressales; family Cupressaceae; genus Sequoia; species Sequoia sempervirens. The sequence continues at coordinate 40,371 of VDFB02295198.1, forward strand.
TGTTTATATAATTTTAGATGTTATTTTCATTTACATGTTCATTTTCTCTTTGTGTAAATACTTTGAAATGTACATGCTTGATTAGTAGTTTAATTGTAATTCAAAGTTGGATAAAATTATAAGGATGAATACTGCATACCTAACACTTTCTCGTTCTTCTCATAATCTCCTTGATGCTTTATCCATAGTTTATTGAGTTTTAAATCTACATGTTGTTTAAATTACATGCTTAAATATTTATATTATATTTATCTATTTCTACATGTACAAGTATATATATTGAAATTAGGCTATAATTAATTTTTCATTATCCAAGTGAATTGGATTGGTGCAAAATATTGGCAATATCTCATTTCCCTTTGGTATATGAAATCATATGACCACATTTTAGTAATTTTTATCTATTTTTTGCACATGATGTTCTTTATGAAATGTGATTATTGACCTCTTAAATTTCATCTTACATTACATGATTATTTATCGTACAACATGTTATATTTTTACCATATTTGTTTATTCTCCACTCACATGTTTAATCACTTACATAATTTGTACAAAACCACTTAGAGGGGACATTTAAATATAACATATTGAACTAATATTTTGTATGTTCATATGATTATTGTAGCTCTCTAGGAATTTTGCACCACATTCACCATGGTTCTAAGATTGATTATTTATTCATAGGACATAGTTAAAATTATTCATGCAACATGTAATATTATCTCCTTCTCTACTACTATTATATTGATCTATAATATTGTAAGTACACACTTATCTTTTTTTTTTTGATCAAAAGTGGTAAGCCAATGATAATTTTATTTATAATATTTTTATTTACATATTGCTGGTTCAGCCGGACATACTGGCGGGAAAGAGCAAGTAAGAAAACCCCTAGTCATAGTCTGAGTAACAATTTTTACAATTCAACTTATAGACCAGAATGGTCATTTAGAATTTTACAAAACATTAAATCCTTCCCAATACAACTAAACTAGATAAATGAATGTGACATTACATTCACCCATTCCCCTTTGATGCCCAAAATACCCTATTAGAATATGCAAGCTATGTATATATCACTATCCCTTAATACAAAAAATCAGCCCATTACACACATATCTTTATTACATTGAATCTATTTTTAGGTTAAATGATCTAGTAATTGAATATGTACCTATAAGTTTACTTCTACATATATTCTAATTTGAAAAATTAGCAAGTTGTTTTGATTAGATGGTAGAAGAAGGTTTTGAAGGGACCCAAAACCCTTTACAACAAAATGTTGCTGATACTACAAACAAAAAATTATCAAGTACTTGTTAATGAGATTATTTAAGAGTTTTATTAGATGATACTCCTATTTTTTTTATTGTAACATAAATAGGACATGAAACTAACTTTAGATGGAACTTGTGCACATGAACATCCATATGGACATATCATTCTAGATGTTATTTCCATTTACATGTTCATTTTCTCTTCTTGTAAATACTTTGACATGCATGCTTGATGGATATTTTAATTGGAATTCAAAGTTGGGGAAAATTGTAAGGATGAATACTACATCCCTAACGCTTTCTCATTCTAAACTCATATTCACCTTGATGCTTTATCCATATTTTAATAATCTAACTTTTATATATTTGAAAAAATTCTCTTTTATATGATATGTGTAGGGACTCAACATACAAAAACCGTAGTAGAGGTCCAACCTTATTTAGTTATTGGTGCAGAGGAGGATGAAGTACATATAGTTGATGTTATGGAGGAGACCCAAGTACAAACAATTGATGTTAGATCTGGAAGGCCCATATACACTTTAATGTTGGATATGGGTCAAGATTGCTTCCTTCTACTGATATTCATACTATGAATCTAATTAAAGAGATGAAGAGAAAAATTCCTTACAAAAATATACATCATTTACTTGAAATGTATATAGAGAATTTAAAATTTTATGTTGAACAACCTAGTCAAACTACTAAGATGGCATTGGCAAGAACTTCAAAGGAAATAATTGAGGCTTATTTCAAAAATCATGATACACTTGGTCAAGCCCAACTGTTATCAACATTGCTTCTTTGTGATGACTTGAAGAGCCATTACAATTGATGGGTGTAGATTTCACAAAAAAGAGGAAAAAACACTTAGAAAAAGATATTGTTGAAAATGTTAAAAAAGGTTTGGGTTCCATTGGGAAATAATCTCAATCAAAAGATAAGAGCATTTCAAGAAGAGTGATATTGACATCTATTGGAAGTCCATAAATGTCAAGAAAGTGTCAAATCTCTTCACTTTCAAGTGAAATTGGCTTAAGTAGAAAGACACTAACAATATATGTGAGAAGGAGAAAGGTTTTGGTTGATACTAGTGCAGAGGGAAAATGGGCATTGATGTGTAGGGCTCCTCATTTTGACAAGATTGAAGATGGTGTTAGGAACTTGATAATAAGTTTTAGGCATGATCATACTTGTCCCTCATCAAATAAAAGATATGTTCTAAAACACAAGATCAAACCAGATAATTTTGAACTGCATACAAAACATTGGTTATACATAACACAACATGAGATGTATGTGATATTTTGTGATGAAAATCGTCATATAAATATTGGACAAACAATGTTTCAAATGTTGAGGCTACATTATGTGAAGGAAAATAAGGTTTTTGAAACTTGTTGTTATTATTATCATATTAATTTCATCTTTACTATCAGGTGTTTCAAAAGATCAGAGAAGAAAGTGATGGTTCTCAAAATGCGCCTCCTAAATGGGTAAGTCAATTCATAGCATCCATCATATGTGAAAAAATTGATGATGATGATGTGAATGGTCCAATGGAATTCATGAAAGGAATTTGTGAAACATGTGGAAATCTAGCTAAAATTCCTTTGAGAAATGAAGATACTGATATGACGAAGATGGTAAATTGAAAGAGTTACAAGTACATAAAGTTTGAAAGAAAAATTGGGAAAGAATCCACAAGGTTAGATTATGTAAAAGAGAAGGTACCTATTGGAATATTTATGGATTTTTTTGTAAATTGATATGATTGTACATACCTCATGCATTTTATGCTAAGTGGCATGAAAAACAATTTCATTTGTTAAGAGATACTTTCCCACTTGGAATAGTTTTATTAGTAGTCGAATTTGTAGAAAATTGTGCTTTTACCCATCAAAAGGAGATTCAAACACAATTTGATAGTACATATGAAAAATGAGTCATTAAGAAAGAATAACAATTTTATATTAGTTATGATAAAGAGCATGACACACTTTTTTTCCAACATTACTTTAAGAAGTTTTTTTGAAGATTTGGCAAGAAGAGGTGTGAAGATTGAAAAACATTTTGTATGGTTTGATGGGTGTGCATCACAAGTCAAATTATCTTGAGGATATTTTATGCACTATGTGGATATCATCGACATGATAAAATACCACATGTTTGAAGTTTCTTTGAGAGTAGGCATGGAAAGGGTGAACATGATGGTGTGAGAGCTTGCATCAAACACGCTATAAGAAAACATCAAATAAATTATGAGGGAGATCGTATAAATAATACACATGATGTTGTTGAATGGTGTAAGAAACACTTTACATGTGATGTCGACACATCTTTAGGGAGGAGCCCACATCCAAATAGAGTGTTTTGGGAGATATTAGGTATGTAATTTATTTTTTGAAAAAAGTTTCAATTTAAAAAAAAAAATTAAGTTGAAGAAATCTATATTTATTTTATTTTGAATTATATATAATTTGTAGATGTGGATAGAACAATAATGTATGGATGCAAGAGAGTAGAGAAAACAAGATCTTTGAATTGTTTGATGAGTATAGATAGTCACACATGGAAATTGTGCACTAGGGATTGCTCTTGTTTTTGTTATGACTACATTTTGGAAGATTATATGATAATTGCAATAACCAACAATGTGAATATATCAATGAATGGAATTTGGTACTACTAGTTGCTACTGACACATACAATGAAGATGAAGACGAAATATTTGAAGAAATTCCTTTGATTTCAATTGATTATGACCATATTTTAGGATTGATTAAAAAAGGTATGTGTGCATATATATATATATGTATATATATTCATGCAAAGTTTGTAACTTTAGACTGATTAAATTATAAATTATAATATTTGTTAATTTAGACAAAATTTAATTGTAATTTGTTTATTAATTTTTTTCTACAATTAAATATTGGTTCTATTTTTTTAAATTGACCATTGTATATATGTGTACAAGAGATGTTTTTGTAGTCATAGTAGAGTCTAGAAACATAGGTGTTAGTTGTTATTTATTATGTTACATAGAGGAGAGGATGAAGTTAACAAAAATAGAAACAAGCGATGGAATGTTGTTTCCCACAGGTTCAATTGTAGTGCAAAGGACATATCTCAAACAAGTGAAAATTGTTCAAAATGAGATTCATTTTATTGATTACCATCTTGGAAACATGGTGTATCATTATAGCCACCTAGTAATTGCTACTGACCTATCTCTTCATCAAGTTCCACGTGCACATGGACGTCATAAGTGAAGACTAGATAGAGATGATCATTGGAGAATATTACAAGTTATTGAAGAGCGAGTTGAACCAAAGGACATATGTGGTACATGAATGAGTAAGCTATTCAGGAATGAATATTTTTCTTAGTTCACTAATAATTCTATTATATTGGTCATAACTGAAAGCATTTTCAAAGTTAATTTATATTTAAGAAATTAAGAACAATAAATGTGCACCTAAGAGATCTATAACATTTGGGTGTGATATGTGATTTTTTTTTTTGATCGGTGAACGCTTTTGATTGGAGCTATGAACTAGTGGGGTCACAATGGGGGACCCCATCCCCAATTACATCCTTGATTTTTGTCTCATGCAGTTGTATCCTTTTTCCTTTCCTCCTTCGGCTTTCCTTCATCAACACCCGTCATCTCTTCTCTTCTCCCCTCCAATCTCCATTCTCCTCGCCTCGCCTCTTAGCACCATCCGTCGTTCTCCTTCCCATCCTCCTCTAGCACCGTCCTTGCCTTGTCCTTTCTCCCATCTTCCTGCCTCCTTCGTTCTTCTCCCGCCTCCATTCTTTCTTTCTTCCTTCCTCCGTTCTCCTTTCTCCCGTCTTCTTGCCTCCTTCGTTCTTCTCCCGCCTCCATTCTTTTTTTCTTCCTTCCTTCGTTCTCCTTTCTCCTGTCCTCTTGGCCTCCTTTGTCCTTTCTCCCAACCTCCCTAACTCTCCTCTGCCGTTTCTTCGATTCACCATCTCTCTTGACACTCCTTGCCAACTTCAGCCTCCATCACTCCATCACATCCGGTGTTCCCTTCAACATCTTCCTTCGTTGGCGCCGTCAACCTGTCCCAAAGCTTGTTTTCCTGGCATGAGCACCCTTTGACTGGGCCTATCCACTCTCATCCTCCAGTCCTTCCTCATAGTTGTCGCCAACAGGTGGATGTGATTTGAACTTGGGATGCCTTATCAACAGGGCTCATGACTTGCCGTCACGTTGTGGGGTGAACCCCTATGATATGTGATTTTTATTATTTCATTGAAATGTACATTGATGATCTATATATTTACCATTGATGATCTATATATTTACCTAAGTTTCTCTACATACAAAATATTGTGATAAATTATTATCTGTATTTCTCATTACATGATGATAATATGAGTCTTAGTGTTTATAAAGTTAAAATACATGTGTGATGATTATGATGGTTTTATGCATGCCTCTTTACATGTGAAAAATCATATTCTATTTCTATTTAAATTATATTAGATGATGTTATTGTTGTCACAGAAGTGTGCACCATTTGCTGAGATGATGAAATCACTCAGCTCCACCTCATGAAACATGGGATGATCTCCTTGAGTGTGGGCTCAGATAGTGGAGATCAACCTTTAGAGAGGGTTGGTTCCCTTGGATTTATCACCTAAACTAAGTAAACTAATGATGCTTGCTTAGAAAAGAGAGAAGGATAACATATAATGGAACCTAAAATCTAAGACAGTGATGCACCAAAAAGGTTTTCAAATCTACACTACTATTTTAACACACAATTCTCTCAATAATTCAACTTAACTTTACACAACTTAGAAATTTTCATATGTCAATGTGTAATGCCCCCGCCAAGGAACCCCAAAGGACAACACTAAACTAGATCAAAATAACAAAACATTTTAAAAAGATAAAATAAATAACAATAGAATACATAACATAACATGATAATCTAAACCTAGGTCCTCTAAGGTTCCTCAATTGCACTACTCAAAATTCAACAATCAAGATGACTAGATCATTTCGATCAATGATAAAAGATACATACAAGGTTCATATTAAAGTACCACGTTAAATGATTCTACATACTTGTTTCATAACATGTCAACTGCTAATCAACATTAAATAAAAACATCTCTAGCCAAATAACTTATGCAAGATACATCACTTTACAATATTCATTACAAGAGAGTTCACCAATATCTATTACATCATTACAATATTCACAGCAATGCTTCCCTGAGCACATGTGGGAATAATACATTAGATCACAATAAGAGATACAATTGATATATAATCAAATACATATACATATAAGGGTTGTCTTCACGAACTGGAACAAAAACTAGATTCCACAACACAAGGAACAATCTCCATGCACTTGAACATGCAATAAGAATACCCAATGGAGGAAAAAACACCAACCTCTCGACCATGTTGAACCTTGAGGTCCACTGCTCATGCTAGGAGATAACACGAGGTCCCACATCACATAGGAAATCAAGAAGACAACATGTTAACATAAACAAGGGCTATACATGGACTCCAACACAACACTGCCATCACACCAACATCACTTACAACACTTACTTCACTTCCAGAGGCACTCACACAACAAAAGGAGAAAAAACAACTAGGGAATGCTAGACTGCAATAGGGAGGAGTGTCATCACATAGCTTGATATGGGTTATCTTGGAAGATCTTCCTAGGCCCTAGCCCCCATCATGGGTTATCCTGATAGCCTCTATCGATCCCTGACCCCCATATAAAATCATGCGAAATCAATATACCTTTCATGAGGACAAGGCAATTGATCTTTCCGTTCCAGGCCTTCTCATCTCATCTCAAGCCTAAATGAGCACTTGAGACATGAGTGAGGAATACCATTATCTTGATTAATATGAAATCTAACCATCCCCCTAATTCATTATTAAGGTTATCACTAGATTAAGAAACTCTCCAATGGGTTATCTTGGATAACACTTTGGGTTCCAACTCCCATTGAGATCCACTCCCCCTATTTGCAACTAGTAAAACCTACACATCACACAAGGCATTAACCATCTTGCATACTTATCATAATCACATGAACCCATACACAGTGCAAGGCATTGACCATCTTACACATTTATCATAATCACAAGAATCTATACATAGTGCAAGGCATTGACCATCTTGCACTCAATACAAACATTGCCAAACCGCTTCCAAAATGAAACCATCATGTTAGATCTCAAAAAATCTATTTGAAAACCTCAAGAGGTTGCCAAGCTCTTGATACATTTTAGGCTAACGAACAAGGCCAATTGGTGTATTTGGACCTTCTTCTCTTTAGGCTTTGCCAGACCTAGGTGGGTGTACCTATGCAAATGAAGCAAACTTAAGCTATTGGTTTCCTACTTGAGAAATCTATCCACAATGGAAATTGGGAGTGGAGAGATGCAAGCCTAATTTGGCATAAATTGTATAAGCAATATCAAGGTGAAGTTCATTAATATGTTCAGTTAATAGATGTAAGGTTTTGAAAACAGAGTTGATAAAATTATGTGATGGGATGGGTGAGACCAGTGCCTAGTTGGGTAAATGGAGTCAAATGAAGATCTAGGATGAATGACTTGCATTGGCTGTAACTCAAACTATTTGGCATACTTATGTTGGTTTATACCTTGTATAAATGTGTAGGAAAGTGATTGAAAAACTCTAATTTTTGATCCAATTGATACAACCAAGCTACCTTTATTTTAATCCTTCCTTGAAGGAACCAATTAAATAAATCACACAGAAACAATAGATGATACCAAATTGCAGACAAAATGACAACCCTAATTATATGGCTCTTCTTACTGATCCAAATGCCACTTCTAAGTTACTGTGATTAATTAAAAGGATTGAATTCATGAGGAGAAACCAATTAAATTAATCACACATGAACAACAAATGCATTTGATGAATTTGAATACCATCTTGGATATACAAATTTAAATAACTGAGAAATAACATGGTGGAGACAACCAAATAAATGCTTAAAACAACAAACAATTGATACCAATATGAAGCCACAAAATCAAAGATCTTTCATTGATTTCCTCAAAATTATGCTTGCAATGTAGTTTTTTGAAATGTAAACATTATGGAACTCTTCTGCTACCTATCTATTATCCCTATTCACTCCTACTATCTCACTCTATATCCTTTTTTGGTCTTGGTCTCTATTATATATATGAGAGGCAACACGCTTCAGACCAAAAGACATGTCCTTTGATAACAAAACATGATTTTAAAACTAAGCATAATAAGAAATTAACACAACCCTAGATGTGTGCACCAATCCGTTAATCTTTGAGTAAAATCCCTTGATCACCTAAGACTTGTTCAAAGATTTTACTGTATAATAGGGTCCACATCATCACTACCAACTGATTCTGATTGTTGCTCAATTGTGCTTGGAATGTCCATTGCCTGATTGATAAATAGATTGAATAATGAAAGGTGATGGATGCATTCTTGTTCTGCATGAGTATCTACACTGGATATTACTTCTTTCATGTCATACTCCATGTACATGAATTTCTCAATTTGTTTATGAGTATTTTGCAGGACCATATCCTTATCATTGATTTCTTGCAATGCAATTGTTAGAAACCCTGTAAATTCTGCTTTCCAATCATCCTTTTCTCAAAGATTCCCTATATCATCATGGAGTGTAGGAATCAAAATAAAGCAACCAAGATCCTCCTTGAGTCTACGATGATATTGGTTGTGAGACTCCACCAAGTTGGTATATCTTTGGAGTGTTTGCTCTTTCAAAATCTGTTTATCAAAAAGTTCCTTCTTTTTATCAATCATTCTTCTTTGCAATAAGACATTATCCTCTATTGCTGATTGTATCTGCTTGAACACACTCCAATAATCATCAACAAGTGCTTCATCATCTTATTGAACCTTTCCTTGATTATCTCAGAAATAGTATTGTACTTAATGACTTTCATTTCCTTTTCTAATGCTTTACACTTTTCCTAGGCTTTCAAATGGGAATTTTTCCAATAAGATACATCAACTAATGCATCTAATACTCTCTTGTCCTTTTTGAGCCATGGGGAGTATAATTTTGAAGCAAAAGAGGAAGATGACTTCTCCTTTTGATGTGATAGCTCCTTTTTCAATTTGCCATTTTCTTTAACCAACTTATCAATTTGTGCTCTAGTGAATTTTTCCACATTGACATTCAGTTGTGCAATTTCCAAGGGATTAGTATCCCCAAATATTTGGACCAAAAGATGTCCAAATACTTGATTTGGATTATCAATAACTATCAGCCTCTTTTCATGGGGGTATAGTGACCAAATAAGCAAGGTAGCCTCATCTGGATTATATCCAGACCTTGAATACATCTTGTCACTAGCCTCCCCTGTTAGGTTCATTATTTTATCCCCTTTTCTATTGAACACAATTGTAGAGCTAATGTCCCATCTTGGTAGAAGAAATACCCCAACCTCTTGAAGTAATTCTCTACCTCTCTTAGGGGTGATAGACTGCATCTCCTTGTCAATTTCCCTTTTCAATTCCTCTAAAGAAAAAACTTCCTTTTTAGGAGTAATATCTTACTCCTTTTGTCTTACTTTCCTTCCCTTATATTCATAGACAAATGATTTGAATTAATAAGTTTTAACAAAGTAACAATCAAAAGTGAATTCATGACTATCCTTGACCCTGATGTCATCAGATAATTCATCTGATGCTTCAAATATTACAACATTCTATTCCTAAGGGGGCTCATATTGTGTAATCACAGGGGCTTTTATTTGTTCTACTTATTGCTCCTCTTCACTATTCTCATCACTTTCTTTGTTACTTTCCTCTTCTTCACTCTTTCCAGTAGAAAAACATACATCAGGACTAGGTTGTGAGGGTATGTGATCTAGAAGCTCCACATCTTCAACCTGTACTCTTGAATTTTTGTCTTGCCTAGTTTTGCTGCATAAGAGCTTCAAGTTCCATCTTTTATGCTTCTTCCCTTAGCATAGCCCTCCTGGTTTTTGCAATTGTATGATCAAGTTGTTGTGCAATTTACTTCTACTCTGGCTCATTAATATACCATTTGTTTCAGTCTTGTCATTGGGGGGAGCATGTATGTTAAATATACTGATGATGCTCTTGGGCGTCACATAAACTAGTAGTAATTGTTCATCACTGTATCATTGGGGCTTTGGTTCATTTTCCACCGATGGCCACCTTCTCCATCGATGAATGTATTTCTTTCGATCTATTAGTGGGACACCAAATAATGCTACCTCGATGCACCCCAACTTCACCATTGAGTGTTATACTTTTGATAATCTGTGATTGTATCAGGCCATCAGGGGACCACAATCATTTTTTGCACCGATGTATTAGAGCTATGGCGATATGATCATCTTTATTGCCTCTATTGGTCTACCAGAGAGACTACCTTGGAAATTAACCTAATGGAATGAGGTTACACTGATGGAGGGTTATGAACTGTCCTCATCGGGCTATCAGTGGGGTGGTGATGGGAGTTCCATTGATGATGTATTGTTAGGCCGATGATGTCAATGGGACTTCAAATCTTTTATGAATGTAATTGTTTGGATATGCTAGCTACAAAATGGATTTTTCCACACAAATCTCAAAGATTTGTCTAAATCATAAAATTAAGTGTGGTAAAATTTTGTAAGGATTGAGAGGTAAGTGGATAGAGGTTGATGAAAATATGTGGGATTTTCTAGTCCTAACAGTGGCTCTGTCTGGGGATGAATGATTGTAAGATCATTGCAAGAATCCTAAAAATATTTGGGGAGTAGACCATGGATGGAGATGGAATATCATAAGAACCTAAAACTACTGTGCATGGAAGTTATAAATTTCAAAAGGAATCTTAGGAATTGTCCATGTACTGGAAATTCCTGACCTTCACCTAGACTACTATGCATGGAAAAAATTATTTTAAGAGGTTTGTCAAGAATTGTCCATGCACTGACAATCCTTAATCCTCTCTATGTTCTTCAAGAAAAGAAATGTTTTAGGAACTGCCCATGTACTGAAAATTCTTGTTCTTCTCTTGACATGTTCTGGAGATAGTATGAATCCTCACCTCCCTTGCCAATAATAACAAAGGGTCCTAACCATAAGGCCTCAAATTTCCCATGTTTTCCTTTGTCCTAACTCTTGGCATTCCACATAAGAATTATGTCATCTACTTCAAACTTCCTATTTTTAGCCTTCCTGTCATGTAAGTATTTCATTTGTAACTATTTCTTCCTATTATACTAGAGTTGGTTTTGGATTTCATCAAGCTCCATTAATTCCTTCATCCTTTCTTCCATGGGTTCAAGAACGTCCAAATATTCTTGCAAAATGAGCTTGCATACTAGTATTAGATTATGCAAAGGGAGTCTAGCTTGAGTTCCACACACAAGCTTAAAAAGTGATTTACCAATAGCCTTTTTCACAGTGATTCTATCCTCCCATAAAGAAAGCCTCAACTTAGAACCCATGCATTTTGTTGTTATCCAACATTCTTCTTATGATATTCAAGATACTCTTGTTGCTAGATTCAACTTGCCCATTTTCTTGTGGATGGTATGGTGAAGAGTATGAGATTACTATACCATATGATTGGAAAAATACCTTGAATTCATCTAACCTAAAACACATTCCATTATCAGATACAATCCTTGCTGGAGCTCCAAATCTTGTGATTATGTTCTCCAATAAGAAATTTGTCACAACCTTACTAGTTCCTTGCTTGGTGGGTATAGCTTCCACCCATTTTGTGAAGTAATCTGTGGCTACTAATATCCATTTGTGTCCACTATATTTTTTTGTAATCTCCCCTATGAAGTCAATTCCCCATTGGTTAAATGGAGCCTCTACCTGCATAGGTCTCAAAGGTAATGCCCCTTGATATTTTAGCTTCCCAGAAAACTTTTGACATGCTTCACATTTTTTGGTGTAATCATAAGCATCGTTGAAAAATCTAGGCCAATAGTAACCCACCCTTAACACCTCATGTGCAGTAATTTTTTTGAAAAATTCCCTCCACATACTCCTTCATGAATTTCCTTCAAGGCATGCCTTGATTTTCATCTAGGCACAATAATAGAACACCATCCCTATTCTTCCAATAAAGGTCCCCTTTCATGAATATGTACTTTGAAGCCTACAACTTAAGTGTCCTTTTCTTGTTATCATCAAACCCTTCAAGACATTTCAAATGTTTAAGGTAATGCACAATATTAGTGTACCATGGTGTGTGCTCAATACTAGTGACCATATTTTATTCATTATTAACATTGCATACTTGGGAAACTTCCATATTTGTTTCAACCATCAATTTGGCTAATCCTCGTCCTCTTACAAGCTTGGTGATCTAAAACTCAATATCAAACTCCTGGATTCTATTTATCCATATGCACCTATGGCTTGTTGTTTCACTTTGTATGAATACATCCTTCACTGCAGCTTTAGGCACATAAGCTATTACTTTTGCTCCCACCAGATATGGTCTAAATGCCTTCACAACTCTTACCAATGCATACGCCTATTTCTCCACAATATCATAATTTAACTATGCATTCTAGAGGGATTTACTGAAGAAGGAGATTGGCTATTCATGCTCCTCATCATTCTTTTGGAGTATTACTGTTGCAATTGTGTGATAAGATGCAAATGAAAATTTTTGAAAAGGCTTACTGAAATTAGGGGACTTGAACATTGGTGCTTCCTTGATTTCTCTTTTTATGGATATGAATGCATCTATAGCTTCAGTTATCCAATCAATTTTTGCAGCCTTCTTTAGCATTTTTGATATTGGTTTTACTATCTTTGCAAAGTTTGATATGAATCTTCTTACAAAATTAATTTTCCCAAAGAAGGATTAGATAGCTTTAACTATCTTGGGGATAGACCTATCCTTTCAATGGCTTCCACCCTTTCTGGATCAATCCTTACTCCTTCCTTAGAGACTATGTACCCAAGTAACTTTCCTTCTATCACGAAAAAATGACACTTTTTGGGATTCAGAGAAATGCCATATTCCAATGCTTTTAGAAATATTTTATCAAGATGAGCCACATGGTCTTCTGCCTTCTTGGAATATGCTAGTTAAATCATCTTGGTAAACTAAAATTATTACGTTAATTAGGTCAGCAAAGGCAACATCCATGGCCCTTTGGAATGTTGCACCAACATTTGTGAGTCCAAATGGCATCCTAACATAAACATATGTTCCCCATGGTGTAGTGAGGGATGTCTTATATTGTTTTGATTCTTTAACCTTCACTTGGTTATAATCTAAAAATCTATCCATCATGGATAGTAACTCATAGCTTGTGACTCTTTGTAACAAAGCCTCCATGTTTGGGAGTGGCTAATTATCCTTAAGAGAAGATACATTCAAGTTTCAGAAGTCTACACAAAGCCTTATATCTCCATTTTTCTTTTTGACTGGTACTGGATTAGAGACCCAAGATGAATGTCTAATTGGCTTAATAATACCTCCTTCCCTAAGCTTTATAAGGTCTTCATGCATTTTTGGCTCCAAAGTAGGATTTATGGGTCTTTTTTTCTTCCTGAATAGTTTTGCATCTAGCTTCAATGGGATCTCATGTTGGAACAGATCTTCTCTATATGCTTTAAGATCATCATAAGACCATGCAAAACGTGCTTGTATTTCCTTAATAGTGCAATCAACAATTTTTTGATTGTTGGACTTATCTTCTTTCCAATGTATACCCTTTTTGGTGCTATCTTAGTCCCCAGGTTGATCTCTTCAACATCTTCTCTTTTTACTGGTGTTTGTTTCATAAGGGTTTGATAATTTCCATGAAACACTCTCTCTAGTGCCACAAATCCTTTAGGAAGTTTTTTGGTTTTGAGCTGAACAAATTATTTTCCAAACATAGTTTTTTTACCATCTACTTCTTCCACAAATGCATTAAAGTCAATCTCCTAGGCTTCATACTGATCTATGCAATGTGGAAACTTGATCAGATCAGTATCATCATTGAAAACTTTCCAACTATAAACATTATCAGGGATGGCAGGTCTTGTTTTGAATTCAATATGTGAAATCCCAACCAAAGTGATATCTCTTTTCAATGCTACATTAGTGAGAAAGTCTGCCATCAAGTTCTTAGACCTATCTAACCACTCAATAGAGAAAGCATTGAATAGTTCAATGGTATCCCATGCAACGTTCCTATATTGTTTTAGCCTTTTATTTTTTGTAGCATATTTTGATCTTACTTGTGAAATGATCAACTCAAAGTCTCCAAAGACTACCCATAATTTGATTTTGTGTTTGACAACCATATTCATCCTAATCAGCAAGGCTTCATACTCTGATATGTTATTTGTACATTCAAATGTTAGCAAGAATGAGTATTTGAATGTAGTGCCTTTAGGTGAAATGAACATCACTCCTGCTCCATTGCCCTCTTTACTACATGCTCCATCAAAATGCATTCTCCACACACCATGTTCATTCTTAGAAACATGCTTATCAATTGGATCAGTATTTAATAATTCAGGCTAGGAAGGCTCTATTCTGAAACTTCCTAAATCCACATCGTAGAAGTGATTCAACTAATCTTGAGTAACATACTCCATAATCTGATTCACTCTTGTTTCCCTATACAGTTTGAACCCCTCACCATTTATGGGTATTATGGCATATGACAAGTCAAATTGTACATTTCCTCCAACTGCTGCAGTCCATTGTCTCGACAAGAGCATTCCAAAATGAGGGGGTGTGTCAATTATAGTTAAATGTCAATATTATATACTACTTGTGGATAAGCAACCAACTTCACTTCTACATCTTTCATAATTCCTACTACTAGGAGATTCCTACTATCCATAGCATAGCATTTACCACCATTAGTGTCCACCCACATGCCAAGCTACTTCATGACCCCTATTGGCATGATGTTAATAGTAGCTCCCAAGTCAATCATGCAATTTTTTACCAGTTTATTATTTATGAGTAATGTGGTGAAAAATGGGTTGATCTGTGGAGGATTCACCATTGTATCACCAAGACAAACTTCGGGAACCTTTATTTCTCCTTTCTTACCAGTACTGATTTTAGTGGCCCCTTTGTTCTCAGAGTTTGTGCTTTTATTAGTTCCATTAGATATAATTAGTTGAATAGCAATGTCCCTATACTCTTTTATTTTCATCATTTCTAATAATGGCATAGAGATTTTGACCTGAGACAATGCTTGTGTAAAATCAAATGAGGTATTTTCTATTTATTTATCTTCTTTTGTTCCAGTGGATCTCCTTTGTTCTCCTCTTTTTCTCTTTTGTTTGTTTCATTAGACTTCTTCTTGTCTTTGCATGGCTCCTTAGTTTCTTCTTTGGAAGTACGTTTTTGTTCATTTTGATTTAGTTCTTTACTTTCCATCCTTTTTGGTTTTTCTTGTGTTGCTTCTTTTTCTTTCACAAATACTCCTCTTGGAGTACCTCCATCTACATTTATTGTTCTGTTTCTGAGCCTATAGTCACTTTTCGTTTGCTCTACTGCAACAATAGTTAATTCTTTTATCTCTTCCCCAGTAGGCCTCCTTATTCTATATTTACTTAGCTGAGATGGTGCATAAGGAGAATATGACTCGTCATCACTTTCATCATAATCAGAAAAGACTTGTTTTTCCATATGAATATTGTACCTTTGGTTATCAAAATCATACTCATAGCCTTCTCCTTCTGAAGATGAATATCCTTGCTCAATTGGATGGAGGGTGTGAGAGGTTAAATATATTGTATGATCCTCTTCTTTATTGTCCACTGGTATTTCTTCTTCTTGTATTGATTGAGCTACAACACAATGATTAGGGGAATGTGGCAGCTTGCAAACTTGACACCAAGGATTATTGTTAACCATGTATGCTCTCTTCCTCTTTAAGGGATCGAGAGTCTCCTTATTCTTAGGCCTATCAATTATGGGATTTCCATCCTTCCAGTTTGTGTTGTATGTCATATCATGCAACCTTGATCTTTCATTTCTGTATGTATTCTCTTACCTATTCTGAGGGTTGTTAAAATTTTGGGGAACCCTAAGATTATCTCTCTTACCAATTATCCCAATAGCCTTTTTATTGTTCTCAATAGTCAATGCCATTTTTTGTTCTTCAATTATATTTCTAGGGCACCTAGCTCATATCCTATCTTTAGATCAAAGGATTTGAGGTAAATTCTTAATGCTGCAGGGTCAATCAGTTTGGACCGAGGTGGTATCTTATTGTGCAATTTGGAGAACCTTTGGTTGAAGTCATAAATTGACTCATTCTAATATTTCTGGATACTTATCAATTCATGCAAGGAAAACTCAGGGGCACATTGATTCCCATATTGCTCTAGAAACTAATTTTGGAAGTCTGATATAGAATTAATTGAGCCATCAGGTAGGACATTGAACCAATCCCTCGCCTCTTCTATTAGAGACATCATGAACAATCTAATATTCACATCCTCATACTCCATACCAATATGTTGAACAAAGGCATTAAAATTTCTGATATGTTCTTCAGCTGATATCAAATGATTCCCAGTGAACTTGGGAACCATATTTCTCCAATTACTATCCATTGGGTATGGGTACAATTGATACCCTGCTAGATCAAATTGTCTACATGGGTTCATAGGATTTTGTGGAGGCAAGTTCAAGGGTGGCGAATTAAGGAAGTATTGGTACCCATATTGGGGTTGATGATAAGCATTTTGTTGGATGTGTTGTTGGGGCTAGATATTTTGATGGGGCACATGTTGCTGATATTGTGGGGGGTATTGTTGACCTAGAGGTGGATTGTGTTGGGGAGCATTGGTAGCATTTGGATGTTGAGATCTTTGAGATGGCATATTATACTGAAAATGCTATCTTTGGTTTACGTTTTGTGGTTCTCTTGTGTTATGAGACACCTCTTGTGAATTGATATTACCACCCTATTTATGTGGAGGGGCATAATTTGGTGGTTTTGATGTATTAACCCTCAATTGAGACAATTGTTGATTCAACTCTACATTTATTTTTATCATCCACTATCTTCTTTCAAGTTCCTATTCATGCCACTGCATTTTTATTTCTAATTCTTGATTAGTCATGTGCTCAAAATCTTCAACAGGAGTTGCTTTATCCATGAGCCCAAACTAGTTTCCTTCTTCTTATCTATGGGCCATTCCATGGTCATACTCCTCCTGCCTCTATCTCCATTCTCCATCTCTCTGGGAATGGAACTCTTGCATCTTTTCTTGGTCCATTTCAAAATGATAAATGGGATGATCACTATTTTCTTGTTCAAATGGAGTGTAGGGATCTCCACATGGATCATTATTTTGACCTTCTGAACCATGCAATGGGTCAAAGATATTGTGTACATAAAATAATCATTTTGATGAGTTTCCTTCATTTATGACATCTTCTTGACTAGATGTCACCTTAGACTTGTTCTTGTTTGTGTTTGTTTTTTTGGGTGGAGATCCATGTTTGTCAGTCCATCTCCCATTGTTCTTCTTGGGACTATCCTGGTGTAAGGATCTTCTTCCGTTCATATTAGATGATATAATGCATTTTTGATGTCTGTCGTCTATCCTTTCTGATTTGATACTTAATTTATTTGTCATAAAATTTCTTTAGAGTTTCCACCTACTTTCTAAAAGTAGGAAAATGATTGAGTTCATTCCCAATAGAGTCTTTTAACTATGGGGTGACTCTATGATAGAGCGATTGGGTTCAAAATTGGTTCCCTAGTACAACCACAATTTTGTTAGATCTCAAAAACATTAGTTGAAAACCTCAAGAGGTTACCAAGCTCTTGGTACATTGGAGGCTAATGAACAAGGCCAATTGGTGTAATTGGACCTTCTTCTCTTCAAGATCTACTAGACCTAGGTGGGTGTACCTATGCAAATGAAGTAGACTTAAGCTATGTGTTTCCTACTTGAGAAATCTATCCACAATGGAAATTGGGAGTGGAGAGATGCAAGCCTAATTTGGTATAAATTGTATAAGCAATATCAAGGTGAAGTTCATTAATATGTTCAGTTAACAAATGTAAGGTTTTGAAAACAAATTTTATAAAATTTTATGATGGGACGGGTAAGACCAGTGCCTAGTTG
This sequence comes from Sequoia sempervirens, assembly GCA_007258455.2. Taxonomy (NCBI): domain Eukaryota; kingdom Viridiplantae; phylum Streptophyta; class Pinopsida; order Cupressales; family Cupressaceae; genus Sequoia; species Sequoia sempervirens. The sequence continues at coordinate 58,807 of VDFB02295198.1, forward strand.
GGTAAATGGATTCAAATGAATATCTAGGATGAATGACTTGTATTGGATATAACTCAAACTATTTGGCATACTTATGTTGGTTTATACCTTGTATAAACATGCAAGAAAGTGATTGACAAACTCTACTTTTTGATCCAACTGATACAACCAGGCTACCTTTGACTTATTAAAAGGATTTTAATCCTTCCTTGAAGGAGCTAGTTAAATAAATCACACAGAAACAACATATGATACCAAATTGGAGACAAAATGGCAATCCTAATTATATGGCTCTTCTTATTGATCCAGATGCTACTTCTAAGTTACTATGATTAACTAAAAGGATTTAATTCATGAGGAGAAACCAATTAACTTAACCACACATGAACAACAAATGTGCTTGATGAATTTGAATACCAACATGGATATACAAATTAAAATAATTGGGAAATAACATGGTGGAGACAACCAGATAATTGTTTAAAACAACAAACAATTGATACCAATATGAAGCCACAAAATCAAAGATCTTTCATTGATTTCCTCAAAATTATGCTTGCAACATATTTTTTTGAAATGTAAACATTATGGAACTCTTCTGCTATCTATCTATTATCCCTATTCACTCCTACTATCTCACTCTATATCATTTTTTGGTCTTGGTTTCTCTTATATATACGAGAGGCAACAAGCTTCAAACCAAAAGACACATCCTTTGATAACAAAATATGATTTTAAAACTAAGCATAATCAAGAAATTAACACAATCGTAGATGTGTGCACCAATCTGTTAATCTTTGAGTAAAATCTTGTGATCACCTAATACCCATTCAAAGCTTTTACTGTATAATAGGGTCCACATCATCACTACTGATCGATTCTAATTGTTGCTTAGTTGTGCCTAGAATGTCCATTGCCTGATTGATAAACAGATTGAATGCTGAAAGGTGATGGATGTATTCTTGTTCTGCATGAGTTTCTGCACTGGACATTAATTCTTTCATATCTTACTCCATGTACATGAATTTCTCAATTTGTTTGAGTATTTTGCAGGATCATATCCTCATCATTGATTTCTTGCAATGCAATTGTTAGAAACCCTGTAAATTTTTCTTTCCAATCATCCATTTCTTGAAGATTCCCTGTATCATCATGGAGTGTAGGAATCAAATTAAAGCAACCAAGATCCTCCTTGAGTTTACAATGATATTGGTTGTGAGACTCCACCAAGTTGTTATATCTTTGGAGTGTTTGCTCTTTCAGAATCTGTTTATCTAGAAGTTCCTTCTTGTTATAAATCATTCTTCTTTGCAATTAGACATTCTCTTCTATTGCTAACTGTATCTGCTTGAACACACTCCAATAATCATTAGCTTGCTTCATCATCTTATTGAACCTTTCCCTGATTATATTAGACACAGTATTGTACTTAATGACTTTCATTTCCTTTTCTAGTGCTTTACACTTTTCTTGGGCTTTCAAATGGGAATTTTTCCAATAAGATACATCAACTAATGCATCTAATACTCTCTTGTCCTTTTTAAGCCACAGGGAGTACAATTCTAAAGAAGAAGAGGAAGATGACTTCTCCTTTTGATGTGATAGTTCCTTTTTCAATTTTCCATTTTCTTTAACCAACTTATCAATTTGTGCTCTAGTGAATTTATCCACATTGACATTTAGTTTTCTAGTTTCCAAGGGATTAGCATCCCCAATTCTTTGGGCCAAAAGATGTCTAAATACTTGATTTGGATTATCAATCACTTTCAACCTCTTTTCATGGGGGTATAGTAACCAAATAAGCAAGGTAGCCTCATTTGGATTATACCTAGACCCTGAATACATCTTGTCACTAGCCTCCTCTGTTAGGTTCATTATTTTGTACCCTTTTTCTATCGAACACAATTGCAGAGCTAATGTCCCATCCTGGTAGAAGTAATACGCTAGCCTCTTGAAGTAATTCTCTAGCTCTTTTGGGGGTGATAGATTTCATCTCCTTGTCAATTTCCCTTTTCAATTCCTCTAAAGTAGCAACTTCCTTTTTAGGAGTAATATCTTGCTTTTTTTGTCTTATTTTCCTTCCCTTATATTCATAGAAAAATGATTTGAATTCAAAAGTTTTAACAAAATCACCATAAAAAATGAATTCATGACCAGCCTTGACCCTAATGTCATCAGATAATTCATCTGATACTTGAAATATTACAACATTTTATTCCTGAGGGGGCTCATATTGTGTAATCACAGGGGCTTTTATCTATTCTACTTGTTGCTCCTCTTCGCTATTCTTCTCATCACTTTCTTTATTACTTTCCTCTTCTTCACTCTTGTCAGTAGAAAAACATACATCAAGAGTAGGTTGTGAGGGTATGTGATCTAGAGGCTCCACATCTTTAGCCTGTACTCTTGAATTTTTGTCTCCCCTAGTTTTTTTGTGTAAGAGCTTCGAGTTCCATCTTTTCTGCTTTTACCCTTAGCGTAGCCCTCCTAGTTTCTGCAATTGTATGATCAACTTGTTGTGCAATTTACTTCTACTTTGGCTCATTAATATACCACTTGTTTCAGTCTTTTCATTAGGGGTAGCATTTATGTTAAATATCTCGACAATGCTCTTGGGCATCACATCAAATAGTAGTAATTGTTCATCACTGTATCATTGGGGCCTTGGTTCATATTCCACCGATGGCCACCTTCTCCACCGATGAATGTCTTTCTTTCGGTCTATCAGTGGGACACCAAATAATGCTACCCTGATGCATCCCAACTTCATCGTTGAGTGTTATGCTTTTGATAATCCATGATTGTATCAGGCAATCAAGGGACCACAATCATTCATTCCACCAATGTATTAGAGCTATGGTGATATGATCATCTTTATTTCCTTTATCGGTTTGTCGGGGAGACTACCTTGGAAGTTAACCCGATGGAATGAGGTTACACCGATGGAGGGTTATGAACTACCCTCATCGAGCTATCAGTGGGGTGGTGATGGGAGTTCCATTGATGAGGTATTGTTAGGCCGACGATGTTAATGGGACTTGAATTTCTTTTATGAATGCAATTGTTTAGATATGCTAGTTGCAAAATGGATTTTTCCACACACATCTCAGTGATTTGTCTAAATCATAAAATTAAGTGTGGTAAAATTTTGTAAGGAATGAGAGGTAAGTGAATAGAGGCTAATGAGAATATGTGGGATTTTCTAGTCCTAACACATCATAAGAACCATACATACAAAAATACTCCCTCCTAAGCCTCTATAAGTCAAACTTAACAAATTTGCACAAATGACTCACACTTTTTAAACAATTAACAAAATCATCCCAATCCCAATAATCAAACACAATATTCGATACTAGCAATCAACCAAACAATACAACTGTGAAATACTCCTTAAATAGGACATTATTTCCACATTCATATAACTTATTTAACTTAACCACTTAATTCACTTAATATATTATTTACCACAAATAATTATATTTGAAGAACTATAATACAATAGCAAAATTTATCGTCAATAATTAATCTCACATTAAACTCACTTTTATCCTAATTTTCTCAAAAATAGTAGGACCTAAACTTAATTGTTTAAAAGAAGTTGAGCTTATTAAATTACTCAAAAGACCTCTATACAAGTAAGACTTATTTAAGTATAAGAAGAAATAATCTAATAACAAGATTCATTGGATATTAATTCTGATAAGGGAATACTACAATTAGTTACTCTCGAGTTTCATATTAAGTTAATAGAAACATAAATAAGTTCCTAGAAAGCTTGTTTTGAAGAAAACAATTACTTAAAGGAAACTCAAAGTACTTTATAATAATACTACTTGTACAACTTAATCTGACGTTCTAATTTATTTATACACTATAACAATCAATGCACTTTTAATTTATAAGCATTAATCTCTCAAAATGGTGAGAAGCCTTTGATTCTCTTTCTAATAAAACTTCTCAATGAATGATTCTTCCTCGAAAAGATTTGTCATAGTCCCCATTTCATATGGGGACATGTGCATAGCAAGATGGTGACTTGATTTTAACTTTTATTATGCATAGATTGTGTTTCAGCGTAGTGGATCTGCATGTGCCAACTGAGATGATGGCTTGATGTTTTAACATTTTCTTTGTTTTATAGATTGTGTTTTCAATGGACCAAGCATACCAAATAGTTGTCCTTTAGTGTAAACTATATAATTATTTTACTTCCAAATTTCACTCTTAAGCTCATAAATGACTACCAACTCATTTCACTCTTCTCTTTTTTTAACAAGATTGGAACAGGAATAAAGAAGAGAATTTCATAATGAATGACAAATTCCAGGACATTTTACAAACTGAAACTACTGAAGGGTTAAGGGACATATAGAAGGAAAGGGTGATTATAAGTGAAAGCATTAGAGCAGGAGGCAAATGGTGGTAGTTCCTTCGAATCAGTGCCGATACATCAGATGTAAGCACAAGAATCAATTCGTTATGGTAGTATCTGTTACTTGAAGAGCATAGATATTACTCCTAAATACACCACTCACAACATCTAAACTATATGCGTAACCATTATTATTCCTCAAATTATCATAGCGGAGATACACTTACACGACTACTTCCATTTTACAACGTTCTCGAAACAACCTATTATGAATCAGTTATCAACTTTAGGGAATTGGTAGATAGTGAAGAACGACAAGGATGACTACAACAGGTACACGAACATCCTGATGAGCACTATCCGCGTAACAAGAAACTAAAATAATGACCATTATGTCAGCGCTAGATATGTCACGATATTTCCAAAAACAAATCAATTGTTTGAATGTAATAGAACCGCCTTCACAAGATATCTTCAAATAATCGAACAACAAGGAGACTATTGAGTATATAATTCACCATAATATGTACCATCTCAAAGCCACCAACCACCAAATAGGGAATATCATCATTATCAATATTGAATCGTTTTTAGCATACAACTGTATTGATCCACGAGCAGATTCATAGTGCTGTCAAATTGGAGATTTATTTTTCTAAATGTAATCCAATGAATGCTGCAAAGGTACTAATAAGCACCAATAAATAGTAGGAAAATACACCAAAAATTAAGAGTTCACCATGATATGGAATGCCAGAAACACAATATAAAGCAGAATTGGATAGGAATACCGAATATGCTTCAAACAAAGTTGAATAAAGAAAACAATATTCAAAATGGATTCTTTGGAGAGGCATCAGAAAATTTCAAATTAATGTATTGGTAAGCATATTTAGCTGCCGTAGTTTCAAATTCCTCCACACTTTCCTGTGCAGAGGGAGAGTTGGAACATGGTATCGAGTTCTATCAAGAATAATTGGAAGAGGATATAGTTGCAGCTATGCTGACAGACAAAATAAGTAAGTGAATTATTTGTTTAAATGCCTCAATGAGATGTGATTCTATTGAACATATGATTGTAGATGACAGTTGCACGGGAAAACCAAACTATCCCAACCAACTATAGAACATATTATAGTTAGGATTTGATTTATTAAATCATCTTCCCAACAAACACAATAATTAGTTTTTAAATTAATTAAAAAGCTTTTCATTTAAAATTATAACAATATAATATGATAGACTTTCAATTTTACCCAAACGGGTAAAATCATTTATCCAACATTTACGCACATCTTACAATTAATTAAGTAACCCGACCTTATCACATTTTATTTATTTACCACATAATTATTACTTATTAATTTTAACATTACATTATAATTTTATTTTATTATTAACTATAATTATTTATATATATATATTTATATACTTCTTTATCAAAGTATGCCTTTTACTTAATAATATATTTTAAATGCATAAGGCAACCAATGGCACTTTATCAAGCAAATTAAATTAAATAAAACCAAATGCCAACTAATTACCTGACCACTATCTAGGGTCGAAATGCAAAACTACAAACACATTGACTGACCACAGACAAAACTAACAATACTGACAAGGTGTCAAACCAGATACTCATCCTTCGAGGATGATGGCTAGGGTAGGGGACCAAGTGCTATCTCTGATCAATTGTTCCATTGGGTTTAAGGCATGCTTAGACCTACTAATTTAGGTGGAGTTGATGCCTAGTATTTGCAACCTGCAACACACAAAACGATCGTGCATATATATCCATATAAATAGTCACACCGTGAAAGGGAATCGTAGTGTTGCAGGGTACTCACAAGTGAGTGATGCGACACTATCCCTTTCACCCAACACATCAGTAAAAACATCACCTAATAACCAATGATAAGAGCAGTCACAAGATAATCACATAATAGTCCATAAATTCATACTATACATCATCAACTACTTAACATCATTAACACATACCTTAAATATCCCTATTATTTACCTTCATCTCCAATTTCTGAAGCCAAACTACCTACACATCCACGGTGAGAATGGAGGGGCACTACACAATGCATTAGTGTTTTGCAAGGAGGTTTGGTTTTCTAACAATTTTGAAGGAAAAAAGCTATTTTTTCACAACTTAAGTGGCTGTTTGAACCACTAAACAACTTACAACTTGCAAAAACATATGTTTTTCTACCTCAAGGTGTTGAAATGAGACAAGCATCAAAATAATGATCATAAATCACATAAATATGCATTAATCAATACATTGCACACAATGGAACATCTTTTGAGAAGGCCAAAATGCTTAAACTTTATTGATAAAAAAAGTGTTTACATAGCTATATAAGCCTAAAAATGGAGTTTCATTTGCTACTCCAACTTGAAAGAATATTCAAGAGAGTTACAATACAAAACTAGAGAGAAAAAGAACTTAAAACTACCCCTAAAGCTTGATTTTACGCTTCTTAATAATTGCATGATGATAGGAACATGTGTTGAGAAAGAAAGAGAAGTGTTTGCATCAACATGCTAAGTCAAACCTCCCTTGGTCGTCCAAAACTAAAAACCCTATTTTGTAACCCTCAAAAGTGCTCCGAAAAGGTGTTGGAATGAAGAATGAGTATTCCCTTGAACTTGTCCACCATTAAGGCTCTTAAAACAACTCCTAGATTCTTGGGAAAGCTTCAAACTTGGTCAAAACTACCTCCTACATTCTTACTAACTGTTACACAACTCAACAGACTACTCTATATGCTTGCAACTGTCTATAGGTGCATGAAAAGAGTTACAACTTCCCATTTAACTCCCAACTTTTGGAGAATTCTTCAAACCTCCTAATAGGAAATGCTTATGAGATTTTTAAGGACTAAAAAATGACACATGTTTTATGTCCTAAAACTCTTTAATGCTGATCTTTGTTAGTCCTTTATGCTCTTACCACTATCTTTCTCTTTGACTACTTATCCATTCTCCTGTGCATTGTTATCTTGCTATTGTTACTTGATTATTTCCTCAAAACACCCAATTGCTTCATATCTTTATCATGACTGAGTCTATGCACATTTAAAACTTTGTCATAAAGACCTACTCTAAATACCTTTACACACGTTCAATTTGCACATAACCTCCATTGGATGGCTCTGTATTGACATTTCTCTACTACTATAGTACCATCCCACCTTTTGAGTTGTGATAGAAAACACTACTCCTTTGTTGCATTAAGTTCCTCATTATTCTTTCCTTGAATAATTTTATGAGTTTCCACCTATGCATAACATTTCTTTTCATGGTATCAAGATATTCACTAGGTCTGCCCCTACAATCATTGCATTCCATAATATAGACCTAAGAGGCCATCACCACAATTAGCTCTGCAAAACACTTTTGAATGTTTAGATCTTGCTTATTCAACAATGATATCACAAATTCAATGAGATATTGTTTACTTCCATGCCAAGATTTTTCATCTTCTCATGATTCATGTCTTTGTAAAGTGAAACTAAGTTATTGGAGCCATTTGTAGTACTCCACTAAGCTAATAAATGTCTCAAATCATCATTAGGCTACTAATTTCATTGACAAGGTACTATCTATAATCCTCTTGACTTGACTATCCTTGTCCTTGGCTGCCACCATTGACGACTATCACCATTCATGAATGAGAATTAAGACCATGGGTACATTCTTATGATCAGCCTTGCAAATACATTGGTAAATTTCCATGGACTGTAATATTACCTTTGTGGATTTATCATGCACTGTCCTTTTCTAATAACTATCCTCTACTATTTTGTACATTGGCTGTAAGACTTACAATCTATTTTCCCTATCATTAACTCTCTCCCCTTTCATATATGTATACAGTCATAGTATGTTGGTTTGAGTATATATCTTAAACTTCTAGATGCTTATCATTTTGATAGACACATCAAACTAATGGCTATTTTCAAGCATTGTCTTTCATAACGTCACACAGATAGACATAGATATAGATAAACTTTACATTTGTCTACTAATTCAAAGGAATACCTTGGTGGGAATGATAAAACAAATTAGTTACCAATAATGATAAACCTCTCTTTTACCTTGTAATCTAAGAATAGCATTAGATCTATGCTAATCATCACATCTTGCATTTCAACTATAGTAGTTGTACTGCTATCCTTCTTCAACCAATTTTCATTTGTTGTAGGCACCTTGACTTAAAGCATGCATTATTGACTATTATATTGCTTCCATGAATCCTAATCATCTTTAGTTTTCATTTTAGCCATGTTGTTTGCTACATTAGAATTTTGTAGTGATAGAGGGAAGTGGGGTAGCAGATCTTTGACTATAAACTATATGCTACTGATGGATAACATATTAGTTTTGATGTGTTCTTCACAATCTGGGAAGCTACAACTCACTTTTTTCTCACTATACTCAAGAAGGTATTTAAATATTTCAAAATACCTCCTACCTACTTTGAACCTCACTCCTTCATTTGTGACTTGAATAAATATTAAATTTTGTGAGTTGAACAATAAATTTCAAAGACAATAGTTGATGCCTTCAACAACAATGTCTATGAGAAAATTGTGCACTTTATCTATGGTTGTTGAAACTTGTTCCTATACTTTTCAAACCCCATCAAAACCCTCAAGGACTGAACCTTGTTATTCTTATTTTGAACTGTGACTATCATGGAAAATGGTGGTTGTCACAAGAGTTCTTTTCTCTGCCTTTTGTGATGCTCATGATCTCATAGTTGACAAGTGTTAAACCTTGTCACAAGGACTATCTATTCAAGTGATTGTCCCTTGTAGTAACTGTAAGGAAAGATTAGGTGTGGAACAAACTCTCCTAATGTCAAAACCTTAGGGAAGAATGCAGAGGTGACTTTAAATTTTGCAATTACAGTTCAATTAAGATACTCATGAAAGAAATAACAGAAATAGAGAAATCAACATACACAATTTGGACACCAGATTTACGTGGGAAAACCCTTACGGGAGAAAAAACCCACCACACCAAGAAAAGCCTCTTTGTATTACAGTAAACAAGATTACATACAGAGTACAAACTTCTCTTTTGATGTCAATTTACAACATCATAATTTCCTGATCAACCTTGTATAGAAATGCTCTTAGAAAACATCCAATGTATTCACTCAAAACAATTCATGTTCAAAACGAGCAACACTTCGTTATCACTCACTGTACTTCGTCATCCGCCATTGCCTGAGCATAATTTTTTTTCCTCACAGTCTATTCACCTTCCACACAAGAATGGTCGCAACAGTCCAACTACTAGCGGTTCACATTTTGCTTCTTTGATTGGCTTAGAACAGACCACGTAGGATTGACATTCGGTCAAAGTGTTCAAAATGATCGGGCTTTACATTCATGATAAAACCCTTGATTGTATTGATGCTTTTTGTTTGGATTTTGCTCATTCAATCTGGTGTATTGTACAAGAGGGAATGTGTTGTTGAGTAAGCAATTGATGTATATAATTACTACCTTTCCCCACCCTAAGCGACCGGTTTAGAGCAGTAATCGCTCGTTGCCTCCTTTGTTACCTCCACTGGGCAACTTGCCTTATGCATCCCTTTGCACTTACTTAGATTGACAAGCACATAATTCAAAGATCAAGGTCCATTCAATGTTGCAAATTCTCCCATATCCCACTCATTGTCATTCCTTTTGTTTGCATTTATTCTGGAGTGTTTGTTTGATTACACACCCATACATGTTTGACTCTCCATGATTCATTCTTGGGCTTTTCACACTTCATTGTTCAAATCTACACTCTCAAAAGCTCCCTTTCTCTTTCAGGTGAGGTTTTTTTACCTCACTAGGCCTGTACCAGTGCCTATATATATTAAAACTAACAAATATATATATAATGTGTATGTATGTATGTATGTATGTATATATACACACACACACATATAAATTCCAATCTCTTGTATGATATGCATATATTTTCCACAAATCTATAAATATCTAGGGTTTCACACTGATGTTGTTCACATTGGGTTTTTCATTTAAATTCTTTATGCCATGGAATGCAAATATGTTGTATGCGATGTCAATGTTTGTCACAATAACCTGTAACTCAATAACTGGGGTTTCAACTTACACTATTTATGAATGTCAAGACATTTCAGTTCAATTTCAAGGTGTTTTTTTTATTCTATATGTCTGGGAATATATATCAGTTGTATGCACTGTAAATGTTTGTCATCCACCACCTTGTAACTCAATATTTGGGGTTTCAACTTGTATTGTTTATGGATGTCAATGCATTTATGTTCCATAGAATGTGATTGTTACACCCAATCTTCTCTAAGAGCTAAAGATGTAAAAGGTATAATATATATATATATATATATATAACTCATGTATAGATGTTCAATTTGATTGTTGAAATTGATTGTTCAATTAGATGGTTCAATTTGATTGTTCAATTGGATTGTTCAATTGCATTGTTAAAAGTTATTGTTCTATTGCATTGTTCATTTGGATTGTGCAATTGGATTGATCAATTGGATTGTTCAATTGGATTGTTCAATTTGATTATTCAGAGTTATTGTTCAATTGGAATGTTTAATTGGATTTTCCAATTTGATTGTTCAATTGGATTGTTCAATTTGAATGTCATATAACTCATGTATATTCATTAGGAGTTATTTATTTCATTCTTTTAGACATGTTGGTATATTTGGCTGACAGTTGTTGTAAAATTGTGTCTTGTTCAATCTTCTTCGATGGTGTGAAATTTCAATTAATTATTGGCTTGGTGGTGGTGAATTGCACTTCAAAGGTGAACACTAAAGGATACTATACTTTCTTATTTTAAGTTAAACACTTTCCTTACTACATTTTTCTTATTAATGAATCTTTTCATATATGTTTGTAGGATTGAGTTGGAGAAATTCACCATACCATTGGCCATCTCCAATTCATAGATGTGAGGTTTTTAACCTCACTAAAGTTGTACCATTGTCTCCTGTCATTCATTTCTTCTTTCTTCTTATCACTTATTTTTTTTGTTATGGGTGTGTTGTGTTACTTACTTGTTCAAGGTTATTATTTATTTTATTGCTGTTTTTGAACATAATATTTAAAGTGTTTATGTGATTATCCATAGATCAAAGGTTCTCTTGCATTCTAGGTGCATCCACAATGTGCTCCATGATGTATTTTGTGTCTACGGTGTTTATGAACACTTTCATTATTTGTGTTCATAAATACACTCAATTTCTGTCAAGGAAATATATAGTTCTCTTAATGCATCACTATGACTTTAAGGGTTTAATATTTTCATTTAATTTCTATCTATAACTATATATAACTTTCAATCTATCTATCAATGTATGTATCTATATATCTATTTATATATATGTATATATGTATACATATACATACATAGATACATAGATACACACACATATATATATATACATGTAGATACACATTGATATATATGTATATACATGTTGACATAAACATACATGTACATTGATATGCACATAGATATATATGTACATACTTATGCACATACATATATATGTACATATGTATGCACATATATGCACTACACAATTGTGAAATTGTGAACTGGAAAATGAATTATTGTGCAATGAGGAATAGAATAAGGCTAAATATCCTCGAAATGAAAACCAGTCAAACCATTTTAATATTTTGGGATAACAAACAAATATTATAACCAAATTACAGAGTTAAAGTTTGTGTAATGATGACCATAATAATAGAGGAGAGCTACAATCCAATAGGTCGAAGTTGTTCATGATGTGCCCATTTCAAAGTAACACCATTTGCCATTAAATATTCTCTTTCATTATATATATATATATATATATATATAGTCCTCAAAGTAACTTCATAGTCATCCATA
>VDFB02295199.1:0-49434 GCA_007258455.2 Sequoia sempervirens
CTATATCATTTTTTGGTCTTGGTTTCTCTTATATATACGAGAGGCAACAAGCTTCAAACCAAAAGACACATCCTTTGATAACAAAATATGATTTTAAAACTAAGCATAATCAAGAAATTAACACAATCGTAGATGTGTGCACCAATCTGTTAATCTTTGAGTAAAATCTTGTGATCACCTAATACCCATTCAAAGCTTTTACTGTATAATAGGGTCCACATCATCACTACTGATCGATTCTAATTGTTGCTTAGTTGTGCCTAGAATGTCCATTGCCTGATTGATAAACAGATTGAATGCTGAAAGGTGATGGATGTATTCTTGTTCTGCATGAGTTTCTGCACTGGACATTAATTCTTTCATATCTTACTCCATGTACATGAATTTCTCAATTTGTTTGAGTATTTTGCAGGATCATATCCTCATCATTGATTTCTTGCAATGCAATTGTTAGAAACCCTGTAAATTTTTCTTTCCAATCATCCATTTCTTGAAGATTCCCTGTATCATCATGGAGTGTAGGAATCAAATTAAAGCAACCAAGATCCTCCTTGAGTTTACAATGATATTGGTTGTGAGACTCCACCAAGTTGTTATATCTTTGGAGTGTTTGCTCTTTCAGAATCTGTTTATCTAGAAGTTCCTTCTTGTTATAAATCATTCTTCTTTGCAATTAGACATTCTCTTCTATTGCTAACTGTATCTGCTTGAACACACTCCAATAATCATTAGCTTGCTTCATCATCTTATTGAACCTTTCCCTGATTATATTAGACACAGTATTGTACTTAATGACTTTCATTTCCTTTTCTAGTGCTTTACACTTTTCTTGGGCTTTCAAATGGGAATTTTTCCAATAAGATACATCAACTAATGCATCTAATACTCTCTTGTCCTTTTTAAGCCACAGGGAGTACAATTCTAAAGAAGAAGAGGAAGATGACTTCTCCTTTTGATGTGATAGTTCCTTTTTCAATTTTCCATTTTCTTTAACCAACTTATCAATTTGTGCTCTAGTGAATTTATCCACATTGACATTTAGTTTTCTAGTTTCCAAGGGATTAGCATCCCCAATTCTTTGGGCCAAAAGATGTCTAAATACTTGATTTGGATTATCAATCACTTTCAACCTCTTTTCATGGGGGTATAGTAACCAAATAAGCAAGGTAGCCTCATTTGGATTATACCTAGACCCTGAATACATCTTGTCACTAGCCTCCTCTGTTAGGTTCATTATTTTGTACCCTTTTTCTATCGAACACAATTGCAGAGCTAATGTCCCATCCTGGTAGAAGTAATACGCTAGCCTCTTGAAGTAATTCTCTAGCTCTTTTGGGGGTGATAGATTTCATCTCCTTGTCAATTTCCCTTTTCAATTCCTCTAAAGTAGCAACTTCCTTTTTAGGAGTAATATCTTGCTTTTTTTGTCTTATTTTCCTTCCCTTATATTCATAGAAAAATGATTTGAATTCAAAAGTTTTAACAAAATCACCATAAAAAATGAATTCATGACCAGCCTTGACCCTAATGTCATCAGATAATTCATCTGATACTTGAAATATTACAACATTTTATTCCTGAGGGGGCTCATATTGTGTAATCACAGGGGCTTTTATCTATTCTACTTGTTGCTCCTCTTCGCTATTCTTCTCATCACTTTCTTTATTACTTTCCTCTTCTTCACTCTTGTCAGTAGAAAAACATACATCAAGAGTAGGTTGTGAGGGTATGTGATCTAGAGGCTCCACATCTTTAGCCTGTACTCTTGAATTTTTGTCTCCCCTAGTTTTTTTGTGTAAGAGCTTCGAGTTCCATCTTTTCTGCTTTTACCCTTAGCGTAGCCCTCCTAGTTTCTGCAATTGTATGATCAACTTGTTGTGCAATTTACTTCTACTTTGGCTCATTAATATACCACTTGTTTCAGTCTTTTCATTAGGGGTAGCATTTATGTTAAATATCTCGACAATGCTCTTGGGCATCACATCAAATAGTAGTAATTGTTCATCACTGTATCATTGGGGCCTTGGTTCATATTCCACCGATGGCCACCTTCTCCACCGATGAATGTCTTTCTTTCGGTCTATCAGTGGGACACCAAATAATGCTACCCTGATGCATCCCAACTTCATCGTTGAGTGTTATGCTTTTGATAATCCATGATTGTATCAGGCAATCAAGGGACCACAATCATTCATTCCACCAATGTATTAGAGCTATGGTGATATGATCATCTTTATTTCCTTTATCGGTTTGTCGGGGAGACTACCTTGGAAGTTAACCCGATGGAATGAGGTTACACCGATGGAGGGTTATGAACTACCCTCATCGAGCTATCAGTGGGGTGGTGATGGGAGTTCCATTGATGAGGTATTGTTAGGCCGACGATGTTAATGGGACTTGAATTTCTTTTATGAATGCAATTGTTTAGATATGCTAGTTGCAAAATGGATTTTTCCACACACATCTCAGTGATTTGTCTAAATCATAAAATTAAGTGCGGTAAAATTTTGTAAGGAATGAGAGGTAAGTGAATAGAGGCTAATGAAAATATGTGGGATTTTCTAGTCCTAACACATCATAAGAACCATACATACAAAAATACTCCCTCCTAAGCCTCTATAAGTCAAACTTAACAAATTTGCACAAATGACTCACACTTTTTAAACAATTAACAAAATCATCCCAATCCCAATAATCAAACACAATATTCGATACTAGCAATCAACCAAACAATACAACTGTGAAATACTCCTTAAATAGGACATTATTTCCACATTCATATAACTTATTTAACTTAACCACTTAATTCACTTAATATATTATTTACCACAAATAATTATATTTGAAGAACTATAATACAATAGCAAAATTTATCGTCAATAATTAATCTCACATTAAACTCACTTTTATCCTAATTTTCTCAAAAATAGTAGGACCTAAACTTAATTGTTTAAAAGAAGTTGAGCTTATTAAATTACTCAAAAGACCTCTATACAAGTAAGACTTATTTAAGTATAAGAAGAAATAATCTAATAACAAGATTCATTGGATATTAATTCTGATAAGGGAATACTACAATTAGTTACTCTCGAGTTTCATATTAAGTTAATAGAAACATAAATAAGTTCCTAGAAAGCTTGTTTTGAAGAAAACAATTACTTAAAGGAAACTCAAAGTACTTTATAATAATACTACTTGTACAACTTAATCTGACGTTCTAATTTATTTATACACTATAACAATCAATGCACTTTTAATTTATAAGCATTAATCTCTCAAAATGGTGAGAAGCCTTTGATTCTCTTTCTAATAAAACTTCTCAATGAATGATTCTTCCTCGAAAAGATTTGTCATAGTCCCCATTTCATATGGGGACATGTGCATAGCAAGATGGTGACTTGATTTTAACTTTTATTATGCATAGATTGTGTTTCAGCGTAGTGGATCTGCATGTGCCAACTGAGATGATGGCTTGATGTTTTAACATTTTCTTTGTTTTATAGATTGTGTTTTCAATGGACCAAGCATACCAAATAGTTGTCCTTTAGTGTAAACTATATAATTATTTTACTTCCAAATTTCACTCTTAAGCTCATAAATGACTACCAACTCATTTCACTCTTCTCTTTTTTTAACAAGATTGGAACAGGAATAAAGAAGAGAATTTCATAATGAATGACAAATTCCAGGACATTTTACAAACTGAAACTACTGAAGGGTTAAGGGACATATAGAAGGAAAGGGTGATTATAAGTGAAAGCATTAGAGCAGGAGGCAAATGGTGGTAGTTCCTTCGAATCAGTGCCGATACATCAGATGTAAGCACAAGAATCAATTCGTTATGGTAGTATCTGTTACTTGAAGAGCATAGATATTACTCCTAAATACACCACTCACAACATCTAAACTATATGCGTAACCATTATTATTCCTCAAATTATCATAGCGGAGATACACTTACACGACTACTTCCATTTTACAACGTTCTCGAAACAACCTATTATGAATCAGTTATCAACTTTAGGGAATTGGTAGATAGTGAAGAACGACAAGGATGACTACAACAGGTACACGAACATCCTGATGAGCACTATCCGCGTAACAAGAAACTAAAATAATGACCATTATGTCAGCGCTAGATATGTCACGATATTTCCAAAAACAAATCAATTGTTTGAATGTAATAGAACCGCCTTCACAAGATATCTTCAAATAATCGAACAACAAGGAGACTATTGAGTATATAATTCACCATAATATGTACCATCTCAAAGCCACCAACCACCAAATAGGGAATATCATCATTATCAATATTGAATCGTTTTTAGCATACAACTGTATTGATCCACGAGCAGATTCATAGTGCTGTCAAATTGGAGATTTATTTTTCTAAATGTAATCCAATGAATGCTGCAAAGGTACTAATAAGCACCAATAAATAGTAGGAAAATACACCAAAAATTAAGAGTTCACCATGATATGGAATGCCAGAAACACAATATAAAGCAGAATTGGATAGGAATACCGAATATGCTTCAAACCAAGTTGAATAAAGAAAACAATATTCAAAATGGATTCTTTGGAGAGGCATCAGAAAATTTCAAATTAATGTATTGGTAAGCATATTTAGCTGCCGTAGTTTCAAATTCCTCCACACTTTCCTGTGCAGAGGGAGAGTTGGAACATGGTATCGAGTTCTATCAAGAATAATTGGAAGAGGATATAGTTGCAGCTATGCTGACAGACAAAATAAGTAAGTGAATTATTTGTTTAAATGCCTCAATGAGATGTGATTCTATTGAACATATGATTGTAGATGACAGTTGCACGGGAAAACCAAACTATCCCAACCAACTATAGAACATATTATAGTTAGGATTTGATTTATTAAATCATCTTCCCAACAAACACAATAGTTAGTTTTTAAATTAATTAAAAAGCTTTTCATTTAAAATCATAACAATATAATATGATAGATTTTCAATTTTACCCAAACGGGTAAAATCATTTACCCAACATTTACGCACATCTTACAATTAATTAAGTAACCCGACCTTATCACATTTTATTTATTTACCACATAATTATTACTTATTAATTTTAACATTACATTATAATTTTATTTTATTATTAACTATAATTATTTATATATATATTTATATACTTCTTTATCAAAGTATGCCTTTTACTTAATAATATATTTTAAATGCATAAGGCAACCAATGGCACTTTATCAAGCAAATTAAATTAAATAAAACCAAATGCCAACTAATTACCTGACCACTATCTAGGGTCGAAATGCAAAACTACAAACACATTGACTGACCACAGACAAAACTAACAATACTGACAAGGTGTCAAACCAGATACTCATCCTTCGAGGATGATGGCTAGGGTAGGGGACCAAGTGCTATCTCTGATCAATTGTTCCATTGGGTTTAAGGCATGCTTAGACCTACTAATTTAGGTGGAGTTGATGCCTAGTATTTGCAACCTGCAACACACAAAACGATCGTGCATATATATCCATATAAATAGTCACACCGTGAAAGGGAATCGTAGTGTTGCAGGGTACTCACAAGTGAGTGATGCGACACTATCCCTTTCACCCAACACATCAGTAAAAACATCACCTAATAACCAATGATAAGAGCAGTCACAAGATAATCACATAATAGTCCATAAATTCATACTATACATCATCAACTACTTAACATCATTAACACATACCTTAAATATCCCTATTATTTACCTTCATCTCCAATTTCTGAAGCCAAACTACCTACACATCCACGGTGAGAATGGAGGGGCACTACACAATGCATTAGTGTTTTGCAAGGAGGTTTGGTTTTCTAACAATTTTGAAGGAAAAAAGCTATTTTTTCAGAACTTAAGTGGCTGTTTGAACCACTAAACAACTTACAACTTGCAAAAACATATGTTTTTCTACCTCAAGGTGTTGAAATGAGACAAGCATCAAAATAATGATCATAAATCACATAAATATGCATTAATCAATACATTGCACACAATGGAACATCTTTTGAGAAGGCCAAAATGCTTAAACTTTATTGATAAAAAAAGTGTTTACATAGCTATATAAGCCTAAAAATGGAGTTTCATTTGCTACTCCAACTTGAAAGAATATTCAAGAGAGTTACAATACAAAACTAGAGAGAAAAAGAACTTAAAACTACCCCTAAAGCTTGATTTTACGCTTCTTAATAATTGCATGATGATAGGAACATGTGTTGAGAAAGAAAGAGAAGTGTTTGCATCAACATGCTAAGTCAAACCTCCCTTGGTCGTCCAAAACTAAAAACCCTATTTTGTAACCCTCAAAAGTGCTCCGAAAAGGTGTTGGAATGAAGAATGAGTATTCCCTTGAACTTGTCCACCATTAAGGCTCTTAAAACAACTCCTAGATTCTTGGGAAAGCTTCAAACTTGGTCAAAACTACCTCCTACATTCTTACTAACTGTTACACAACTCAACAGACTACTCTATATGCTTGCAACTGTCTATAGGTGCATGAAAAGAGTTACAACTTCCCATTTAACTCCCAACTTTTGGAGAATTCTTCAAACCTCCTAATAGGAAATGCTTATGAGATTTTTAAGGACTAAAAAATGACACATGTTTTATGTCCTAAAACTCTTTAATGCTGATCTTTGTTAGTCCTTTATGCTCTTACCACTATCTTTCTCTTTGACTACTTATCCATTCTCCTGTGCATTGTTATCTTGCTATTGTTACTTGATTATTTCCTCAAAACACCCAATTGCTTCATATCTTTATCATGACTGAGTCTATGCACATTTAAAACTTTGTCATAAAGACCTACTCTAAATACCTTTACACACGTTCAATTTGCACATAACCTCCATTGGATGGCTCTGTATTGACATTTCTCTACTACTATAGTACCATCCCACCTTTTGAGTTGTGATAGAAAACACTACTCCTTTGTTGCATTAAGTTCCTCATTATTCTTTCCTTGAATAATTTTATGAGTTTCCACCTATGCATAACATTTCTTTTCATGGTATCAAGATATTCACTAGGTCTGCCCCTACAATCATTGCATTCCATAATATAGACCTAAGAGGCCATCACCACAATTAGCTCTGCAAAACACTTTTGAATGTTTAGATCTTGCTTATTCAACAATGATATCACAAATTCAATGAGATATTGTTTACTTCCATGCCAAGATTTTTCATCTTCTCATGATTCATGTCTTTGTAAAGTGAAACTAAGTTATTGGAGCCATTTGTAGTACTCCACTAAGCTAATAAATGTCTCAAATCATCATTAGGCTACTAATTTCATTGACAAGGTACTATCTATAATCCTCTTGACTTGACTATCCTTGTCCTTGGCTGCCACCATTGACGACTATCACCATTCATGAATGAGAATTAAGACCATGGGTACATTCTTATGATCAGCCTTGCAAATACATTGGTAAATTTCCATGGACTGTAATATTACCTTTGTGGATTTATCATGCACTGTCCTTTTCTAATAACTATCCTCTACTATTTTGTACATTGGCTGTAAGACTTACAATCTATTTTCCCTATCATTAACTCTCTCCCCTTTCATATATGTATACAGTCATAGTATGTTGGTTTGAGTATATATCTTAAACTTCTAGATGCTTATCATTTTGATAGACACATCAAACTAATGGCTATTTTCAAGCATTGTCTTTCATAACGTCACACAGATAGACATAGATATAGATAAACTTTACATTTGTCTACTAATTCAAAGGAATACCTTGGTGGGAATGATAAAACAAATTAGTTACCAATAATGATAAACCTCTCTTTTACCTTGTAATCTAAGAATAGCATTAGATCTATGCTAATCATCACATCTTGCATTTCAACTATAGTAGTTGTACTGCTATCCTTCTTCAACCAATTTTCATTTGTTGTAGGCACCTTGACTTAAAGCATGCATTATTGACTATTATATTGCTTCCATGAATCCTAATCATCTTTAGTTTTCATTTTAGCCATGTTGTTTGCTACATTAGAATTTTGTAGTGATAGAGGGAAGTGGGGTAGCAGATCTTTGACTATAAACTATATGCTACTGATGGATAACATATTAGTTTTGATGTGTTCTTCACAATTTGGCAAGCTACAACTCACTTTTTTCTCACTATACTCAAGAAGGTATTTAAATATTTCAAAATACCTCCTACCTACTTTGAACCTCACTCCTTCATTTGTGACTTGAATAAATATTAAATTTTGTGAGTTGAACAATAAATTTCAAAGACAATAGTTGATGCCTTCAACAACAATGTCTATGAGAAAATTGTGCACTTTATCTATGGTTGTTGAAACTTGTTCCTATACTTTTCAAACCCCATCAAAACCCTCAAGGACTGAACCTTGTTATTCTTATTTTGAACTGTGACTATCATGGAAAATGGTGGTTGTCACAAGAGTTCTTTTCTCTGCCTTTTGTGATGCTCATGATCTCATAGTTGACAAGTGTTAAACCTTGTCACAAGGACTATCTATTCAAGTGATTGTCCCTTGTAGTAACTGTAAGGAAAGATTAGGTGTGGAACAAACTCTCCTAATGTCAAAACCTTAGGGAAGAATGCAGAGGTGACTTTAAATTTTGCAATTACAGTTCAATTAAGATACTCATGAAAGAAATAACAGAAATAGAGAAATCAACATACACAATTTGGACACCAGATTTACGTGGGAAAACCCTTACGGGAGAAAAAACCCACCACACCAAGAAAAGCCTCTTTGTATTACAGTAAACAAGATTACATACAGAGTACAAACTTCTCTTTTGATGTCAATTTACAACATCATAATTTCCTGATCAACCTTGTATAGAAATGCTCTTAGAAAACATCCAATGTATTCACTCAAAACAATTCATGTTCAAAACGAGCAACACTTCGTTATCACTCACTGTACTTCGTCATCCGCCATTGCCTGAGCATAATTTTTTTTCCTCACAGTCTATTCACCTTCCACACAAGAATGGTCGCAACAGTCCAACTACTAGCGGTTCACATTTTGCTTCTTTGATTGGCTCAGAACAGACCATGTAGGATTGACATTCAGTCAAGGTGTTCAAAATGATCGGGCTTTACATTCATGATAAAACGCTTGATTGTATTGATGATTTTTGTTTGGATTTTGCTCATTCAATTTGGTGTATTGTACAAGAGGGAATGTGTTGTTGAGTAAGCAATTGATGTATATAATTACTACCTTTCCCCACCCTAAGCGACTGGTTTAGAGCAGTAATCGCTCATCGCCTCCTTTGTTACCTCCACTGGGCAACTTGCCTTATGCATCCCTTTGCACTTACTTAGATTGACAAGCACATAATTCAAAGATCAAGGTCCATTCAATGTTGCAAATTCTCCCATATCCCACTCATTGTCATTCCTTTTGTTTGCATTTATTCTGGAGTGTTTGTTTGATTACACACCCATACATGTTTGACTCTCCATGATTCATTCTTGGGCTTTGCACACTTCATTGTTCAAATCTACACTCTCAAAAGCTCCCTTTCTCTTTCAGGTGAGGTTTTTTTACCTCACTAGGCCTGTACCAGTGCCTATATAAATTAAAACTAACAAATATATATATAATGCGTATGTATGTATGTATGTATGTATGTATGTATATATACACACACACACATATAAATTCCAATCTCTTGTATGATATGCATATATTTTCCACAAATCTATAAATATCTAGGGTTTCACACTGATGTTGTTCACATTGGGTTTTTCATTTAAATTCTTTATGCCATGGAATGCAAATATGTTGTATGCGATGTCAATGTTTGTCACAATAACCTGTAACTCAATAACTGGGGTTTCAACTTACACTATTTATGAATGTCAAGACATTTCAGTTCAATTTCAAGGTGTTTTTTTTATTCTATATGTCTGGGAATATATATCAGTTGTATGCACTGTAAATGTTTGTCATCCACCACCTTGTAACTCAATATTTGGGGTTTCAACTTGTATTGTTTATGGATGTCAATGCATTTATGTTCCATATAATGTGATTGTTACACCCAATCTTCTCTAAGAGCTAAAGATGTAAAAGGTATAATATATATATATATATATATATATATATATATATATATATATATATATATATATATATATATAACTCATGTATAGATGTTCAATTTGATTGTTGAAATTGATTGTTCAATTAGATGGTTCAATTTGATTGTTCAATTGGATTGTTCAATTGCATTGTTAAAAGTTATTGTTCTATTGCATTGTTCATTTGGATTGTGCAATTGGATTGATCAATTGGATTGTTCAATTGCATTGTTCAATTGGATTGTTCAATTTGATTATTCAGAGTTATTGTTCAATTGGAATGTTTAATTGGATTTTCCAATTTGATTGTTCAATTGGATTGTTCAATTTGAATGTCATATAACTCATGTATATTTGTTAGGAGTTATTTATTTCATTCTTTTAGACATGTTGGTATATTCGGCTGACAGTTGTTGTAAAATTGTGTCTTGTTCAATCTTCTTCGATGGTGTGAAATTTCAATTAATTATTGGCTTGGTGGTGGTGAATTGCACTTCAAAGGTGAACACTAAAGGATACTATACTTTCTTATTTTAAGTTAAACACTTTCCTTACTACATTTTTCTTATTAATGAATCTTTTCATATATGTTTGTAGGATTGAGTTGGAGAAATTCACCATACCATTGGCCATCTCCAATTCATAGATGTGAGGTTTTTAACCTCACTAAAGTTGTACCATTGTCTCCTGTCATTCATTTCTTCTTTTTTCTTATCACTTATTTTTTTTGTTATGGGTGTGTTGTGTTACTTACTTGTTCAAGGTTATTATTTATTTTATTGCTGTTTTTGAACATAATATTTAAAGTGTTTATGTGATTATCCATAGATCAAAGGTTCTCTTGCATTCTAGGTGCATCCACAATGTGCTCCATGATGTATTTTGTGTCTACGGTGTTTATGAACACTTTCATTATTTGTGTTCATAAATACACTCAATTTCTGTCAAGGAAATATATAGTTCTCTTAATGCATCACTATGACTTTAAGGGTTTAATATTTTCATTTAATTTCTATCTATAACTATATATAACTTTCAATCTATCTATCAATGTATGTATCTATATATCTATTTATATATATGTATATATGTATACATATACATACATAGATACATAGATACACACACATATATATATATACATGTAGATACACATTGATATATATGTATATACATGTTGACATAAACATACATGTACATTGATATGCACATAGATATATATGTACATACTTATGCACATACATATATATGTACATATGTATGCACATATATGCACTACACAATTGTGAAATTGTGAACTGGAAAATGAATTATTGTGCAATGAGGAATAGAATAAGGCTAAATATCCTCGAAATGAAAACCAGTCAAACCATTTTAATATTTTGGGATAACAAACAAATATTATAACCAAATTACAGAGTTAAAGTTTGTGTAATGATGACCATAATAATAGAGGAGAGCTACAATCCAATAGGTCGAAGTTGTTCATGATGTGCCCATTTCAAAGTAACACCATTTGCCATTAAATATTCTCTTTCATTATATATATATATATATATATATATATATAGTCCTCAAAGTAACTTCGTAGTCATCCATACAAACATAGGTCACATTCATCTCTACCATTCACTCCTGCCACCTCCCTTTGGCATCCCTCCATAAAAATACACTCATAATCAATTGTAATTATGTTGTTCATGTTAACCATCATAATCTATTTAGTATATACTAAATTGAATGATATACTTTTTGGGCATTATAGTTGTTACCCCTAAATCTAATGTATTTTTTGGTTCACAAAAAAAGAGTGAATTGTAATATACTGAAACAAATAAACTTGAGATAAGATATAGAAACATGTTAACTTTTCTAGAGGTATAAATAAAATTTAATTTCAATTAAGCTACTGATATACAAAAGGATAGATTACATCAAGTATTTTCTTATGAAGTGTTGTGGAATTTGGACATGTGTAGTAGACCTTTTGAATTACTATATGAAATGTATTGTCATGCAGTTTCAAATGTTACATTATCAACATAGACTGTATTGTATGAAATGTTGTATAAGATTATCAACATTGAATACATTTTCAAAAATGTAGAATAGATATTATAAACATAGTAATTGTTGTAAACAAAATTGAAACAAATTATTTGCATAGAATATATTTTTTGATATGTATATTATAAGACAACCATAAAAAGGTATTGTAAAATAGTTTTCACCTACACTAGAGCACCTTAATATGCAATTGTAAAATAGATTTCACCCACAAATTTAACTAGGGCACTTGTATCACTGTACGAATTTTTTTTTAGTTCAACTGACTTACGCATGTCATGAATAGGTTGGTCTTATTCAACTAAAAGCATTGGTAGGGATTAAGAATTGAACTCAAAAAGTAACTCTAACATTCATATATACAAAAAATAGAGTAACATTTACATGCAAACATGAAATTGTAGTGGGTAACAAAATAACATCATAAAACAATCACATTGATAAACATATTTAGTTCAAATTTATTAACGGTATAGATGCAACACAATGAAAATGGCATCCCCAACTACAACAAAGAAAAAACCAAAATATAAGGCATTATTATAGTTGGTCCCTCCCAATCTCAGTCGAATGCTCCAAGAAATGAATCTGGAGATGTGTTCTCGTCTCCTATTGTTGCATTTAGACTTGCCATAAAATGATTTGCATTTGCATTTTTCAATTGCGTGCACAGCTTACATTTGAAGGGGTTAGTGGTGAAGAAGTCAATCCAACTAGAAATTGAGTGCAACTAACTTGAGATGGGCTAGGACTCAAACACACATTGCTTGTAGTAAAGAGAGGGATGTTATTATTGGTTATATCTCAAAAGTAACTGTGATTATTAGATAAGGGGGTTGCAGGACTGCTTAAGCATCTATCTCACATAAATGCTCTATGGGTAGCTTCAATCCCCCTTTCCTTCTTCTCTTGTTCTTTTTGTACCCTCTCTTACTCCTTCTTCTACTCTCTTTCCTTTCTTTGCAACTGTTTTAGCCACTCTCTTTCCTTGTGCTCAATTTCCTTTTCAATTTTTCTTTGTTCCTTCTACTCCAAGGCCAGAATCTGTGCCACCTTTTTGTCCTCAATTTGTTGCCTCTTTCTGATTTTTAATTCCTCTAGTTCTTGTTTCCTTCATTCCTACTCCATTAAGAGAGTCATGTAATTGTCAACAATCAACAATTGAGACTGTTGGCTCACTCGAAGAGCACCACAATTAGACTTTCTTATTCTTCCATTAACTCTATGAATTGATAGCTTAAGGAAGTTATTGATCCGAGAACCAGTTTGGGTTTCAATTGTTTCATTGAATTATGAGTCAGTAAACTCCTCTTGACCCATTGTACCTTCCATCTACATAATAGTGCATTTTTTATTTTGGAGGTGTGGTTGTTGGAGATGGGAATGTGAAATTCCCCATGTCTCCTTGTTCAGGTCAATTTTCCATGTCCTCAAGTTGTTGCTTAGCACCTTCTTGCACTTGAGTATCCATTAGAGTCTGCAATGTTTGTGACAGTTCATCTGTTGAAACATCAAGTCTTGAAAGACTAAGGATGTTCTACACTGTAGAAGCATCCTTGGTGTCACTAATCTCATACATCTCGCTTGGATGCATGTCACCCATGAGTGTATCAAAATTGAGGGACCATATCCCCGTCCTTTTAAAGCCAACTTTTAAGTTCAATGGAGTCATAGCTCTTCTCAGTGCTTTGTTGCCTAACTCCACCAATTATGCCCTTCTGATATCAATATTGGGGAATCTAGTGAGAAATCCAACTTATTTTGATTTGAAATATACCTTGAATGGTGCAAACATGCTAACATACAAAGGCTGTAGCACGTGAGAAGTATGAGCAGGCAGTGTAAGGAGGTCAATGCCTAACCTCCTTGCCTCCTGGATAGTTGACAGTGCAACGTGACTTCCATGGTCGTCAAAAATTAGAAGGTGCCTATTACTTGGTGATACACACCCAAGAATCGAGACACAAAAATATTCCAGCCAATCAAAGAAAAGTTGCTTCATCATCTAGGCATGTGCTTGGGTTGCCATAGTTGCGCATGGTTCACATTTCACAATGTAATTCTCTATCTCTGTATTTCCCTTGAACAAATAGAAACCAGGTATGCTCTGGCCAGATGCATTAACACAACAGGGAATTGTTATCCATTCTCTACTTTTTGGAATGATGTATGAGACATTCCTATTGCCTCGTCGTGCCAAGATCCTCATTGTTCCATTTATGCCAACTTGAAAGCCTGTTTCATCATGGTTCCATATTCTGTCAGGATTGTATGGGGTACTTTCATATGTTGTTGTCAGCGTTCTTAAAAATTCAGCTACTATTTGGGGTCTTAGGTTTATCGCCCTATCTTTTTCAACACCTTCAACTGTGCACAAGGTCAATTTTGGATGTCGCCTCTTGAATCCAATCCACCATGACTTTCCAAGAAGCCCCTCCATGAAAGGGTTGGGTCTATTTTGGCATATCTGAGCAACTTCTCTCATCGACATCCCATTTGTTTCAACATCCTCTAGTGCCCTATCCACGTCTTATGATGACCATTCCCTTTCCTTTGATGCTCTTTCCCACCTGATTACAGGTGCAACAATCTCCTGGACAACCTCAATAGGTTTAGGATTGGTGTTTGCTTCTACAACTAGTTGATGCGCATGGGGGACTGTTACAGTCTCTTTCCGTGTATGTCACTTTGTCTTTGTAGTCTTGTTTTTTGGCTTGGACCTCATATTACCTTTAGATTGCACTTACAGATACTAAAAAAGATGTTTGGAGCAGTTAAAAAATAATAATTGAACACTGTTGAAGTCACAGTGATGCATGAACAGTTTTCTTTTCTTTAATATGCATCTTGACAGTTTGCAATTCAATGCTTGGTTTTTATTAATAGTTTGCAATTGAATTCTTGGTTTTTATTAACAATTTTTAATGCAATTGTATTTATTGTACATGAACAACTTGT
This sequence comes from Sequoia sempervirens, assembly GCA_007258455.2. NCBI lineage: Eukaryota > Viridiplantae > Streptophyta > Pinopsida > Cupressales > Cupressaceae > Sequoia > Sequoia sempervirens. The sequence goes on from VDFB02295199.1 coordinate 15,152, forward strand.
TTTTAAATATATGCATGTTGACAATTTGTTTGATTTATTATTTGAATTGAAATGACTTAGAGCATATCAAGTTAGTGAGACATGAATGAACATTGGTTAACCATTATTGAAATGAAAGACAATGGTAAAGGTGTAGTGAGATAGAAAACCTCAACTGAAAGAGAAAGGGAGATTTCTTGAGTGCAGAGTTGAACAATAAATCATGGAGAGCCGAACATAAATGCATTGACATCAACAAAGAATATAAGTTGAAAACCCAAATATGGAGTCAAAGGGTAGTGGATGACAAACATTTATAGTGCATACATCTTTATCTAAATTCAAACCCATTGGATACAAGTTTTATGCACTATAAATGTTCGTCACCAACTACCCTTTCCATATTTCATAGTAACAATCAAATATATATACTTAAAGAAATACATATATATACATAAACAATTACATACACACACACACACATATATATGTATATGTATTATATATATATATATGTGTGTGTGTGTGTGTGTGTGTGTGTGTGTGTATAGAGAGAGAGAAATACATATATAAGAACAAAAAAATAAAATTACATGGTAGAATATCTTTGAAATGAAAACAAGTGAATCCATTTTCATATTTGGGAATAACAAAAAAATATTAAAGTTAAATTGCAGAGTTAAAGTTTGTGCATTTTCAAGCAGAGGAATACAAGTGCATGGCAGAAAACCCTGTAATTGTGAACCAATGAAACCCTTTCCATGTTTGGTAGTTGCAATCAAATAAAAAAAGCATTTCAGAGACAAAACTAGTGTGCATGGAAGAACAAAATAATACAATTGCATGCCAAAATATCTTTAAAATGAAAACTAGTGATACCATTTTCATATTTCGAAATAACATGAGAATATTATAAGCAAATTGCAGAGTTAAAGTTTGTGCAATGAGGAACACACAAATGCAAGTGCAAGGAACACACAAATGCAAGTGCAAGATAAAAACCCTCGAAATGATAAACATTAAAACCCTATGAATATTTTTTAGTAATAGTCAAATATAAAAAACAATATGTAGTGTGATATATTGTAACCATTTCTGTATTTTGGAATAACAAACAAATGTAAAAAGCAAATTGCAGAGTTAAATTTTGTGAAATGATGAACACACAAATACGAGTGCATGGAAAGCCATTTAAACGAGTCAAACCCTTTTCATATTTCCTATAAGGAAGAAAATATGAAAAACACAATGTCGAGTAAATATTGCGCAATGAAGAACAAAAGATATTGAAAAGCACAATGCAGAGTAAATGTCGTGCATGGACGAGTATAGAGGAAACAAAAACCAGTGAAACCTTGAAATTGAATTGAAATGACTTGAAATTCATATAAAGTGTAAGTTCAAACCCTAGATATTGAGTTATAGGTCTTTGTGAGAAAAATTGACATCGCATACAACATATTTGCATTCCCAGGCATAAAGAACATAAATGAAAAACCCAATGTAAAAAACATTAGTATGAAACCCCAAATATTTATAGATTTGTGGACAACATATTTATAGCATACAACATATTGGCATCTGTAGGCATAAAGAATCTGTAGCAGTAGAATACTTGTAGCTTCTTAGGGTGTTGTTGCTGCCTCTAGACTTTCTTCATATTTCTAGAGCAAATTGTATAACTGAAAAATGAAAGTGGGACGTGTTAAGTGGAAATTGCAAGAGATTGAGTAATGCATTTTTTAATTTAAAAATATCCTTATATATGTTCAATGCTGGTTTGGTATGGAGTCTTTAATTCTTGTCCTTTTTAAAAAAAATTGAAATCTTGATCTGATGCCTTCAATTGCAGAGTTTGTATGTATTAATGGCGTGAAATCCTTGTTTACTTGATAGGAGATTTTGGTGGGTTTAACGCTATTATTTTGGTGGTTGTAGGTGGCAAAAAAGGAGAAGGTACCAGTAGTAGAGAGCATCAATTTGATCGATGGGACACATATGAATGATTGATTTTCATTTGAGTATTGTGTTGGTGGGCAAGTGGGTTGGGGATTTGGTTGGATTGGGTTTGCTGATGGGACAATGTCAGCTCCTAGTTGTTCTTGTGACATCTGATCTATCAAAAAATTGGTTGTGATGTAATGCAAGGGGTGACATTATACAGGAGCTTGGGTTATACTAATTTTATATTTTGGGTGCATGTTTTAAAGTTGTGAGCCAGTAGCAAGACATATGGCTTGCATGTTTTTGTTGTTAGATGTGCTTTGAATATTCTTTGGCATGTAAGACTATGAATATCTATTTGTGTATGGGAAAAATATTCACTGATTATAATACAATTTTGATGGTACAATGACATGAGTACCCTTGTTGACTTTGTGGGTTAAAACTATTTTACAATTTTATATTAAGGCGGTCTAGTGTGGGGTCCATGTGGGACTACTTCCGTCCCCAGTATAGACTCCTTCCCTACTTTGGGCCCCTCTCCTCTAGCACTTAGCACCCAATCAACATAAAATACATGTTTAAAATACTATCTTTGATAAAGTATGTTTCAGATCTTTTTTTGCTTGGAAAATAGTTAATTTTAAAAACATGAGATAAAAAAACAAGTACATTAGATTCTTGTTAGAAATGATCAATCGATCTTCACCAATGTCAAACAAAGGAAGTGCATCTTCCTTTTAGCTACTGTCACAGTAGATACAAAATTCCATAAGAAGCAGTGAGGAAGATTAATCATAAAATCATCTCTTTATGCATGTTGGCTTATAGTCAATCATTTCTTGTTTCCTCTACTTTTATACCATTATCCCTAGGAACATCTCCTCTATGATTTCCTAGGATTTTACAACCAAATACCAATAGAACATGTATAAACATAATTTCTATACACAAGTACACATTGTAATGCCCCGTCATAATAACCTAAGGAATGTTGCAATTGTGTATAAAAGTGTAATAATTTTTTTTTTAAAGTATAATTATTAAGTTAATTAGTTGCATACATTCATTAAGTTACGAGACGTTACACTACTTTGAGTTTCCATAGACGACTTTAGTATTTCCCATTGCACATATTAATTAACATTAACTTAAAGATAAACATTACATTTCATTTGAAACTCCATTCAAGATAACATAAAGTACACATTTGTTTCCTTACATTGCATTTGATAAAATATACAATACTCATCCATTTGATGAGGTAGATCAAATAATAGTTACAAGTTACATATACAATGTTCTCCTCATAAACAATTGAGGGATGTTTTCAAATACAAAGTTTACAAATTACAATGAAGTACACATAAGTTTCCAAGTGCGAGCTCTCCATCCATGAAGCTCTTGATGCCATGATAAAAAAACTAGGGACCCAACGGAGTAAGGTGCACATTCCACCCAACCATGTGGTACTCGTAGGTCCACCCCCCGTGCTAGGAGATAGTAATATGGTTACCTAGACATAATCTACTAACCCTAGACACAAGTACACAACTATCTGATGGTTACATTGCTTCCAGATGTTAGACAATTGAATGTACTACACACACAAGGTTAACTATTACTTTAGGTGGAGTGTCATCACAATATTGCAAAGGTTACCCTGGTGTTTCTTCCTAGGTTCCAGCCCCCAACCTTGGGTTACCCTAGTAACCTCTTACGAAACCCGGCCCCATTGCAAACCATTGGGGAATCGAATGTCTCTTAAAGAAACAAGACATCGATTTTCCATTCCAGACCTTCTCATCTTATACTCAAGACTGAACTAGCTCAAGAGTCATAAGCGAGGCATAAACATCTTGTTAAGAGTTTTAATCTAACTACTGTGTTATTTAGTTATCACTGACTTACTAACTCTTTGTAAGTTACCCTGACACCACTTTGTGTGTCGGCCCTTACAAAAAGCCACTCCCCTAAACATAACAAAGATTCCTAAGTTTTCTTGACTAAGGTTTACAAAGTGTACAACATACAATAGACAATTTCAACACTATTCATAACGAACATCAATGTCTATGTTCTCAAAAATCAGGTATCTAAGTACCAAGCTAATATCATGTACACAACTTAGCCAACATATGAATTCAACTTAACAAACAGAATCCCCACGGTATTAAGTTGGTCTGGAAGACTTGTTTATTTAATACTTTCCCAATTTTCCCAACAAGGAAACAAAAATCAAAGCAAATTGATAATTAAAGATCTACATTAGGATATACTAGATCCAATCAATCAAAATATGTGATACACAAAATCAATCATTTAAAGTATCATTTATTTCCATTCAATACCAAAAATGAAATCTATGCTTTGCTTAATTTCATAAACATTTATTATAATGAAATTTATAAATACTTTAGAATAAAAGTTCATTCTAAGCTCAAATAACATAATCAAGATAAATCAATTGTTATAATATCTATTTCTAGATATTTAATAAATCATTCTTTTAAATATTTCATTTATACATAATAACACTTCCAATATATATTTTTTTTACATTTAAATAAATACAAATAATTATAAATATTATATATACATATTATATATATAATATATATTATGGTATTAATATACAATATATATATATATATAATATATACATAATAAATATAATATATATTTATATTCCAAATAACAAATCGCGGATTTAAAAATTGCATTGAAAACATAATACGCATTGGAAGTTAGGGCAAAGCCCTAACCCCGCGCACAGTGGGAAAGGGCTGCCTTTGCAGCCTGCCCCACAGGCTCGGCCGCGGTGGTTGAGCCGTGCGCTGCCCGCAAGGGCGGCGCTGGCTTGGCCCTTGCCGCCGTGCCCCTGCGGGGTCGGCTGCGGGTAGCCCCCGCCCACACAGAGCTTCGGCTCTTTCAAAATTTTTAACATATATTTTTTTAAAAATACATTCCCTATAAAAATATACGCATTTAATTAAATTTCGATTGCAGATTTTTTTCATTTCCGTTTCCCAACTCACCCGTACGACAATTCCAAAATAAAATAAACATAAAATTTAAAATGAGTTTCTTCCACAATCCAATTTATAAATGAAATAAAATATATGTATAAATATATATATATATATATATATATTTATACAAATTAACAAGGTTATCATACAGAGGATTTTTAGAAAACTCTACAGAAGTTCTACGAGGTTTTATAAAGGGTAATAGGGAAATTTCACATAACACATAAAATTGTATTTTCCAGATGATTTCAATAATTTCCTTTCACACAAACTCTTTTTCCAGAAAGTAAAGAATCTTAATAAATCCCATTCCGGGAATACACAGTAATTATTTTTCTTGAAAAATATATAGAGGATTTAAATTAAAGAGATTTCTTTCACAGATATTCTTTCAAAACAACAAATTTAAACCACAAGAAGAATACCTGATATCCCGAAGCTTTAAAAGAAATTGATTTGATGCTGAGAACCTCTATAGCCTCTGTTTCCTGTAGCCTTCCAAAACTTTTCTCGAGAACAAAACCCAAATTGCAAGCAGAGATTTTCCACAAGTATACAATATTCTAGAAGCATATACAGTAAAATTTTGCAAAAGCACTGATATTTTTCCCGTGAAGAGAAAATAGAATAGGATAACCTCTGTGATTTCTTCCAGATCCAAATTAACCTCCATAAACAAATTCTTCAACCATAATCAATAAATGCACTGGCACACATGTCGAGAAGTGCAAAATATCTTCTCAACCACTTCTCGGCAATCTTGCCTATTTCAAATTGCATGCACTTTAATTAATTAATTTATTTTATTTTAAAATTTATAATTTTCTAATGCAAAATTTATTTATTAATAAAAATTGCCATTTCCACAAATTTATTTAATTTCAAATAAAACTATTCACACACTTAAACAATTTAATTTAATTAACTAATTTATTTAATTAAATAAATTTAATCTTTTAAGATCAAACCATTTAACCAAACAAGCTAATTAATTAATTAAATAACAAGCAACTAATTTCTTCAACATTTAAAAATTAATTTAAATAATAGTAAATAAAACATAATAAACTATTATTTAAATAGACATTTTTCCTTTCAAGCAATTAACCAAACAGAAGAATGCAAGAAAACCTATGACTCAAACTAAAACTGACAATGTACAGTGACCGAGTTATAGACTAGACTAGGGTGAACCAATCTACTATCTCCCAAATCAACGTATCCATTGAGTCTTGACACGTTCAGACCTGAGTAACTAGGTGGAGTCGGTGTCATGTACCTGCAATCCTACAACCAAACAATAACATGCATATATATATATATATAAACCATTGTATAGGCACACCGTGCAGAGAAAATCATGGACATCACAGGGCACTCGCAAGTGGGTGATGCGATTCCGTTCTCCACACCAATACACGTCACATCAAACTGACAAATTAAATAGCAGTTAGTCCATCATAAACATGCACATAGCAATAATCAACTGAAAATAAACATCTACGCTACCTCAAAGCATATCAGAAAACAATAATCACCATACAATGTATCATCATATCATAGAATAAATCTACTATCGCTCAAAACTAGCGATCAAAATATCCAAACAAAGTATCATAGTCTAACAGTGTAAAAACGTATCAGCAGAAAACATAAGCATAAATGGAGGGGTACTACACACATATATTGGTTTGTTACAATGCAATAACAAAGTCACACAAATACACTTAACAAATAGGAGATGCAATCCAATCTTTCCTCTTATGTATGTTTGTTACATCTTGTGTATGCATGAAAGAGATGTAGATGAGAACTTAAAACTATGATAACCATAGTTAATTAACCTTTACCAATGTCTTAGCTTCCATGTTCTTCATGGGTGGGTATTTTAGTTGCAAAACTATGATAACCATAGTTAATTAACCTTTACCAATGTCTTAGCTTCCATGTTCTTCATGGGCGGGTATTTTAGTCGCGAGGGATCCAATTACTCACTAAAATTGTAATGCCCCGCCGTGCGAACCCCAAAGGACAATTAAACCATAATTACTGAATTTTTTTTTTAAAAAGTAAACATAACATACATGTGATACACACTAAGACATAACATAAATTTCATTTAAATATATTCATTAGCACATACATCCTTTGGGGTACACGAGGAGTCATTACGCGACTTAGATCCCCACAATGACAATAAAGAATAAAAGCCAAAGATATAATTCATAACAAAGTAAACATTAACAAATGTAATACATACATGATAAACATTGATAAGAAACCATCTATATATACAACATATGCATGATTAACTTAACAAATTAAATAACAACTACCATAGCCCACATCCATGCAAGAATCATCGTTCCATTACAATACAATGTTCAAGATGTACAATGATACAAAAGTGTTTCCAATCATAAATGGAAACCATACATAAGATAACATAATACAAATGAATACACAGTATCATAACTGGCTCCAAGACGGATACAATTCTGAAGTCACTGCAACAACATCAATCCGCACCTCTCGATCCTCGACTGGGGACCCAATGGGGTGCTTAGCACGTTCCACCCGACCATGTGAGTCCGAAGACCCACCCCCCGTGCTAGGAGCTGACAATAAGAGTCCTCAACCAAGAACATCCAAACAGGGAACCACAAGACTCAACAACATACAAAAGTATCATAAAACTCAAGGATTACAAGAGTCATACTAACTTAAAATCATAAATCCCATCACATAAATTAAAGTAATGACCAGCAAACAAGAAATCAAAGGATGATCATGAAACACTTCCAAGTCAAACTGAATTAATAAACATAATACAATTCTAAATTGCAATTACACAATACAATAACATCATATCACAATACCAAAAGAGTACAAGTCATCAATATCAATGAGATCATCCAAAACCACAAAGTACACCAAAGATGTGTTAAGACAATAATCATAAATCGATTTAAGTCAATATAAACAACAACTTAACCAATCTCCCATAACATACTTCCAGAGGAACACAATAAAGTAAAACACATGGGCAACTAGGGGAGAGTGTCATCGCATAGTCCTACATGGGTTGTCCTGTGCTCTTCCTCCCAACTGGAGGCGCCAGTCCCATCTATGGCTGTCCTATGCTCTTCCTCCCAACTGGAGGCGCCAGTCCATAGGGTGACTCATGCGGAGCCGTAGACCTCTCGTGAGGATGAGGTCACGACCTTTCCAACCACGGCCTTCTCAGCCTTCCATTAGTCTGCGGAAGCACTAATGAAGACGAGGCATCCATTTTTAAAATCTTGCAATGATATTACTACCCAACCCACCTAAGTTAATTATTAGGTTTTCACTTATTTACTAACTCACTCATGGGTTATCCTGAGCTCTTCCCCTTAAACAGGGCGCCGGCCCCCACGAGGAGCCACTCTCCCTAGAGACCCACCAAAAACATAAAAATCAAGGGTTGTACCATCATAATTTGAACAAAGAATCACAACATAAAAGCATGCGAGGCATTATCCATCTCGCTATAAATACATAATCAAGTTTCAACAATTCCTGTACAACCCTTTCCAAAATCATGAAATCAAAACACTTGCCACATCAAGGGCACATAAAGAGAGGAAACATCAACTGACAATCATCTCAAGACTCTGGAAGTATCTCAAAAAGAATAAAAACCCACAAACAAGGGTAAAAAGAAGCAACACAAGTTTTCCCTCAATAATTCCAACACAAGGATAAAATTTCCCTCAAATAAGAGATTAACTCCAAAAGTCAAAGAAAGTTTCATCAAACCCCATCCATAAATCAATCAACTCTAAAACACAAATACAATCCATATAACAACAATGGTGTTACCTCATAAGAAAATTAACCTTTAAATCAACAAGAATCACTCAACATCCAAAAGCCACCAATTAGGCATTCCACGGGAGACCTCAATTTTCTCCTCACAAGAATCCCTTAGAGTGGTACGAGAATTACATTCATAAAATCAGCAACACAACTTAACTTAAGGAAGATCACCAACTCAAATTAACTCAAGAAAAGTCACAAAGAAAGAGTATGCCAAAACACTCATAAAATGACATGAATCCAAAGGAATGAAAAATACTTCCAAATCCAAGCATTTCCAAAGAGGATACCACAAATAGGATACACCAAATTACCCCTAAAAGATCAATGACCGATCAAAAACAATTTATTCATTTGTCCAAAAATAATTAATTTTAAAAATAAACAAGGGAACTCTAAAATCAATATCATAATTACCTCAAGGCATATTTCACAAAAGATTATTTCCCTCGAACAATAATATTTGGGACAATCTTAATACACTAATCTTACCATTCCACTCTAAAGGTTATAAAATAACAATATTCCCTATAAATTAACAAAGAATAAACCATACTGATTGTGGTAATAATAATATCCTAAACTTTTTATTCTTCTTAGACAAATATGCTAAACATAATCTTCATTCAATTTCCAGTGTCAAGGAAACTTAACTTTGTTTATCTTTATTAGAGTAACCATTTAAAATCAACACCGTCATTTAATTAGATTCTATAAGTACTCAAAATACCACTCACTCCATTTAATTCTTTTCTACTTTTAATTTCCAATTTATAAATCTTCTTATTTAATTCCTTTGTCTTCGTTCTCCAAAATAAGTTCTATATATGATGTATCTATATAAATATATATAACAAAAACCTTTTTGATAAAGTTAAAAATTTAAAAATATTAACTTATTTGATTTCACTAATCAACTAATTTCCTTTTAATGAAATTAATACATATTTAAGATAATAAAAGGAGGAGAGATATTATCAGATGAAAACCTATAAACTATCAAACTGTAAGGCTACACAATCATTAGATAAGCATGGTAAAAATCAACATATATTGCTTAACACGGACAAACTAAATCATTTATCTAAGAAAATATTTTAGTCATCTAATTACTATTATCATAACACCTAAGATGCATATGTATGTTATTAACAAATTATAGCATCAAATCATACAAAGGCAGTATATATATAATTATGTACTTTATATATATATATATCCGATCTTCTAAAGCCCAAATAACTATTCATCAAATAAGAGAGTTATCTCCTTAACTAAAGGACCAACCAGGTTGAAGGTAAGCATGAGATGCAAATTAAGCCTTACACAAAAAGGAACTTAGTTACAAGGTAAAATTTGATACTTTCAGTAAGAGTAAAGGGCGGAAAATTGCAAGATAAGCACAAATGAATTTAGCAAGGAAGCTCTTCAAATTTATTGCATTAATGAGCACATTGAAACCAATTCTAATACTATAACTTGCTAGTGTTCAAGGTGCATGCATGTGCGCAAGTGAAGTGATTGAGTACAGAACAAACTTCACACACTGGAAATCCTTATTGCATTACATATATAGTTGATCATTATGAGTGCAAGGATTCAGATATCTAGCAAGAGAGATTACATAAGCTTTTAAACTTCCTATTATGTTCAGATGTGACGGCTGAGGCAGGTTATCAACAGAATCAGAGAGATTATTTAAACCATTAAACTTCCTATTATGCTTAAGTGCGAGGCAGAGACAGGTGGACAGTAAGATCAGAGAGATTATTTAATTTCTACACCCATTCAACTCTAAAATTTGCAACTATGAAAGAGGCAAAGGTTCCAGGAAGGCTATATAAATCTATATAATGTCTCAATTCTAAATGCTGTAACAGTGACAGACTGCCAAGTATATTAGAAAGTGAATATGAGACGTTGCAGCTGAGGGAGGTGTTCAAAGGTATCAGGGAGGCTATATAATTCTGTACAACGCCTCAACTCTAAAAGCTGAAACTGTGACAGGTTACCAAGTATATCAGAAATTGAATTTTATACGTTGCCGCTGAGATGGGTCGCCAATGGCTTCAGGGAGGTTATTTAAATTTGTACACTCTCCTAAGTATAAATGCTGCAGCGGTGATAGGCTGCCAATGGTATCATGGAGATTATACAAATTTAGATTATCAGACTATGCGAAGGAGCTCAACCAAACACTGTATCCAATAACATCAATTTCTCTCAGCTTCGACTGGACAGAGGTAATTGGCAAAGGCTTGAAACATTGCGCAGACCAAGAGAATTAAATAATCTGCTCACTGGCCCTCAATTTCTTCACGTGAACAATCTGCTCATTGATGGCATCAGAGAAGACACGCGCACCAAGTTTCCTTCAAGTTTGAGATGGTTATGGTTGCAAAAACATGAGAAACCAATTTTCTTCAGTCTTATGAATAACATTTGGGATTCTGAGAATAAAATCAGAAAGTTTATTTAAATCTATCCACCCTACCATGTTTAAGTGCTGCGACAGGTTGCCAAGAATATTAGGAAGTGAATATTGGAATTTTGGAGATAACGCCATCTACTTGAATTAAAATCAATCCCAATTGCTTTCCTCAAGACTGCCGGGAAAGAGACAGGTGAGTTGAAAAATGCACAAAGATGAGGCACTTGAATTGTTTGATAGAGTGCCTCGAAGGAACGAGTTCAGAGAACTGCATGATGAAAGATTTGTACAAAATGGATTTTTATTCTAAAACCAATTTATCATAAAATCTACAAGATTAGAAGTAACCAAAATATATAAGAAGAGAAGATTGAGAGGGAGTATTCGCTTGGTTTAACCATCACAAATGTGACATGGGGTAATGACCAAACAGACTTATCAAGGTGCTAAAATATGGACACCAACTGCTACTCGCAATTCTTTACTTAAGAGGATTAAATGGAACGATTAAAGACAAGAGTATGGGCTTGCGAAACAACAGGATTACTATTTCGATCTGAGGGACAACATTCACCCTTAAAGGGGGCAAAATTCATTGAAGCCTTTAGACTTGTGATTTACTTCAAACGGATTGAACATCAAGCCATTTATATCATAAGACTATGTGAACAACCAGGTTTAAAATGTAGAGCTAAGCCAGATTTCTATGCTCCAAATTGAAGACTCAGACAATGACTCACAAGATTCAATGACATCATAAATCGAAGCAATCTCATTTTTCCTCTTTATGGAACTGCATATTTCTAAACCCCATAATACGATCTAAGGCATCAAAACTGAGCATCTCTAAGAATCTATCAAATGGGTCAACTTTTCTTTTCAACACAAAATTAAACAAGGATGTAACAAGAACATACCGAGCATTTGCAACCTATTGTCGTATATTGATAGCAGAATAGCGTTAATCGATAGTGAGGACCAGACATTTCCCCACCAAGTATTTGTTCTCCATTCCATGCCTCTACTTTGACCATATTGGAATCCCATGACTGTTAAACTTGCACATGCCCCTCGAACTTCTAGATAGAGAAAAGAGATCTGTTTTACGCTTTCCTTCCTCCATCTCCAGTTACCATTTATGAATGTGATCGTTGGTATTCCAGATTTTGCACCCCCCGACTTACTGCATAATTCTTGTTTATAATTGTTTCATGGTGTCTTTTCCACTCCCCTCGGAGAACCGTTCGATTTCCACAATCATTTATTTATTTATTTAGCAACAAACAATTCTTTTTCCAGATTTTCTTGTTTAAAAACCCTTCAGCTTCCTATCTCCTTTTCCAAATAAATTTCTTATTATAATAATTATCTTTTGAAGATTATTTTGTTCATAATTACTATTAATTTCAATTTAACAATTTAAATCAAATTTATCTAATAATATATCATTTTAATTTGATCATTTTCTCTAAATCATTTGATTTAATTTAATTGATTATTATTTTTAATTTCTAATCATATTTTAAATAACCTCACAGATTCATTTATGATTTAATTAGTTATTTAAACATGATTTCTAACATAAGGTATTTTTCACACAATTAAATAACACAGTAATCAATGAAGCACACACAAAAGTCCCAAACAATCGACACGGAGGGGCACTACAAAAATGAAGAAAATATGTGAGGGCTTGAAATGGGGTGATTGAAAATGTACACCTATCTTTATACTTTCATTAGGAAAAAGAGATCCCCAAAGGTAAGATTGACTTTCAACCTTAGGTGAGTCAACCTTAATGGAGATATTGTTGTTTTCCTTATGACAGAATGGGTAAAATTTGTCTGAACAACACTTTGGGGAGAAAAAATAAAAATGGTAAATGAACTCAATTATGTAATGTGAAACTTAAATCATCAATTTAAAACATAAAAAAATAGACTTTCGGTAGATCTAAGAGGAGTAAGATAACATTTACCAGTCACCAAAAGTTGTTGTTGAGTGTCCTCCTATGACAGATTTTCCCTAGGGCGAATGGGTCTTGCTACAGGGATCCAAAATCTAATTTTACAGTCCTTTTCTCTTGGATCTTCTCTCTTGATTCCTCTAGATCTCACTATCGGAAGGTTGGAATTAAATTTTGCAAGTAAGATTATGTGGCTTGACAACTTTGATAACAACTTTGACAACTTTGGAAATTTGCACTTTAAATCAATCTTCAATCCTTCTTCACTTGCAAATCTACACATACAAAGAGAGGGAAAAATTGTTTGTTTTTGGTGAATAGGGGTTTGCCTTGGTCAAACCCCATTTTGGTAATTAAACCTTGAAATGAAATGAAACATGAATGGAAGGAATGATGAATGAGCAATGCTATGTTGCAACTCACCAAACCCTTCAATGGAGATCCTTGGAGGACTGAAGTCTAACATATATCTCTAAGGTCTTGATCTTGCATGAAATGGCTTGATTGGATGTTGATCTTGATGCTTGAATTTTGACTTGAATGCTTGGAACCTACATGACAATGTTAGCTCCAAAAACATGCATAGATGCAAATAACTTTGACATGATGCTTGAGATCTTGAATGTTGATGTAGATGACTGATAAATCTGCTCTTGAACACCTTTGACAATAATATTTTCTCTTGGAATACTTGCATAAAAATTCTAGATATTGAATTAATAAAAGACCTTGTATTTATAGGTAATTTTCTAATTTTCCAAAAATTAAACATCAAAGGCCAAAAATTGAAATTTTAATTTGAACCATAAAAATGCCACCAAAAACATATTAAAACTTGAGATCCTAAACTTAGGAGGACCCATTCACCCTTGGGCGAATGGTCCTAGGAATTAAATCTAGGACACTTAATTTCCAAAACAATTTAATTAGTTTTTGCAATTGTTTAATACAAGTTTCCCTTTTGGAAAATAGGATTAATTAGGCTTTAAAATACATAATTGGGAAAATTAGAGGCTTAATTAATTCCAATTAAATTAAGGGACCCAAACACAAAGTGAAAATATAAAGGTGTACATTTTTTTACACGACATTTAGCCCCCACTTTAGTGAGAGGATGAGCCCTATGCTCAAACTCACACTAAAGTAGACAAATAAGCATCAAGAGGGGTCCAAGTGTATAAATGTTAGTGAGATAGGATGACAAAGATCAAGGAGGGTGATCAAAACCCTAGGATCAAGATCCCATGGCAAACCAACATAAGTACAAAGGAACACACATATACGAAGATATACATCCACAAGAAAAGATACGCAAGTATACAATGCCAAAATTGATGAAAAAAAAGAGAAAGGGTGGATCAGGCCTCAACTATTTGTCCAATAGGTATGGATCAAGCCTTATCTGTTTTTCCAAAAAATGTTCACAAGTGGAAATCCATTGTCCACTATGCAAACAAAATATTCTCACATAGGCTACTGAAATTCGTTGGCCACTATGTGAGCCCCAAAAAGGTGGTTGATGGGAAAGGTATGCTAGGTCTACATGATCCCATACATCAACCATATCAAAATTTATACCTCCTTATAACTTTGATAAGGTTCCATAAAAAAGGTTCCACAAGGCTAGCAAGCTGCATTATACTAGACACTCATGAAAAACAAAAAGGCTTCACTAGCAAGCAAGTTGTGTTATGCTTGGTGTTCAAGAAAAAGTTGTAAATTATGCAATAGGATAGGATAGTCAAAGGGGTTTTTCTTAGTTCATGAAAGGAATTTCCTTAGGGGACATCGTGGTTAATGTCACCAAGAGAGGACTAGTCGAGGATAAAATATTTGCAACTTAGGGAACACAAGTCGTAGCACTACCACTGAGAGGAATGCCATATGCCAAGAAAGGTCACCCTCTTGAAGGACATCAAACCCAATGTCACCACAAAGAAGAGGAATCACATGAAGTAATAAGACCACACTTTGAAGTAAACAATGAGCAGGGATGCGAATGCCCCCATTTTAAAAAAATTGCTAAACACCATGTTGTGAGCAATTACTTTAAAGTAGAATATGATAAATGCCAATACATGAGAGCTTTATGTGGAAATCCCTATGTAAAACATATGTTTCCAAAATAGAGCTATGTCATGGAAAGGAGCTTGTCCCCCATATGCAATCCTAAGATAACACATAAGGGATCCATGGATCTAGGGTCAACGTATGTCTTTGCTATAGTGATATAATCGAGCTCAAAATCGTCATCATTCACCAAATGAATCATGGAACAATGAGCACAAAGGAAGAATGACACAGGGAGAGTGAAAACAAAGAAAATATTTTGGGTTGACATGGAAGAGACCTAAATGTCTCGATGCCTTGCATCATCCCCAAAAGGAAAACACAAGACAAGATAAAAGATAAAGGTTTACAACATATAGAAGAATGTAGATACAAATAGAAGAATTCCATGACAAATTTTCTTCCTTTGTATCCTTGCACCAACAAAGTGATAGGGGTCATCCAAAGTAGGCTCACAAACATATAAAGGCATGTCAAGCAACACTGTACAAGGGATCACATTATGCGTGCATGCAATCACAAAGAACATGAAAAGAAAACAACAAAAAGACTAGTATGGCACATGTGAGTCAACCTATATCAGGTCATCCACATTCCAAGCTTTTTCATCATAGGCAGAAGGTGGACAACTAGCCAAAGGGACAACAACAAGTGTCAAACTAGGACAAGGCTATCTAAATCCTTGCCCCCACTAAGTGTAAGACAAGGATGAGCTGAGGTAGGTGATGAGAATGGGCTCCTTACAATATAAAAATGATTTGCAGTAAATGCAAAACATGCAATAGTGAGTATGCTTATGATTCTACAACTATCGCATGGCAAGGAACAAAGCAATTAATTTCTAAGGGATTATTTATCATATTCTTGTGAAAATAGTTCAAATTTGTTAATGATTCTCTTTAAGATTTGACACTCATTAGTACTATGTCCAAGAGTTCCATGATATTGACAATGAGACATGTTTGTACTTTTTCCTTTGATTTTCCTTGATAGGTGGCAATGTTATAAGTCCTTGATTAAGTAGTGTGTGTAAAGATTTTTCTTTCTTAAACATAGGACAAGGAAATTGCAACTTCTTAAGTTTATAAGGAATTTGTCTTTTTCTTAATTGAGAAACTTGTTGAGGTGGAAGTGGGGGTGGAGGAGCTAAGGTGACCCTATCGTCCTTATGACGTATTAATTGGTTTCTTGAAATGATCTTCTGAAAGAGAACACCTTTTCCCTTAGGAGATGTGCAAGGGGGGAGGAATATCTTAATATCCTAACCCCTAGGTATCATTGAATGGTATTTTCTCTAATAGTTTGTGGATTCCATGCTCATTTATTATGTCACATCCTTGTTTACTTAAAATATTAAAGCCTCGACCATAACTCTCTTCTAAGTTAATGGTTGTATCAGTAACTCAATGAGCATAAGATAAAAGAGTATCATTATTGTCCTTGTTGACTAGTTCATTAATGATCAATGGTTGAGGCTTTCTTTGTGCTTCAATTTTGGGATGCAAAAGGTTGAACATATCAAGTGATGGAATTATAGGTGGTGTTTGCATGGATGGATAAAAGGGTGCATTGTTCTCAAGATTGCGTAAGGAGTCTTGTATGAATTGTTGCATGCTATCTTCATCTTGACCTAAGATATCCACTTCATAGGGACATTCATTAGGAGGTGAAGACTCATTAATGGGATCAATTTCATTAGGGTCATCACCAAACACACAACTTGAGACATCTACCAAAGATCTCAAGGACCTCCATATATTACCCATAGACATGTCCATGATGAAATTTAATGCAAGTTTCAAATCTAATATATGGAGATTTTCTAATTTTTGAATGCAAGCTACTAAAAATGATATTTTTTAATGCCAATTTTTTATTTCAAACAATGCACTTGATTTGACCTATTGAACCTAATGCAAGAAAGTATAGAATTTTCTGATTTCTAAAACTGAAAGAAAAATTTAACAATAGAACAAAATGAAGCAAAAAAAGACAAATTACTGCCCAAAAATATGAAACAACACCTATACAAAGACAAATTCACCTTGGGGCAAATGGGTCCTGGGTTAGGGTTTTGAAAAATGATAGTTTGAATTTCTTGCTTAATGTTTGAATTCTCAATTTTAGATTACAAACTATGGTTTTAGTGATAGAATTTTCTAGATTTAGGTGTCTTAATGCAAATGAAATTAGTGATAATTGATGAACAAAGTGACACTTTTTGAAATTCAATTTTGATCAATTTTGTGAATGTTAATGATTGAAAATACACTAATGTGCAAGAACTATGCAAAATCAATGTAATATGTATGCAATTTTATTTTATTTTATTTTTTTCTAGATTTTAAACAATGCAAAATGCAAATTTAAAACCCTAAATGAGATGAAAACTAATGCAAATTTAACAACCCTAAATGAGATGAAAAATGATGCAAATTTAACAACCCTAAATATAATTCAAACTAATGAAATGCAATGTAATCTAATGCGAATCCTAGATCTAGGTTTTTTATGAACTACAAATCAGAAAATTTATAGTGCAAGAATGTCGGGTTCACCAAAATGAAATGAAGAAAAATAGGTGAAGGCTTGAAAATGAGGGGATTGAATATGTGCACCCATCTTTCTACTTTCATTAGGAAAAAGAGATCCCCATAGGTAAGATTGAATTTTAACCCTTAGGTGAGTCAACCTTAATGAAGATCTTGTTGTTTTCCTTATGAAAAGACCTGGTAAAATCTACCTAAACAACACTTTGGGGAGAAGAACTAAAAATAGTAAAGGAACTCAATTATGCAATATGAAACTTAAATCATCAATTTAAAGCATAAAACAATAGACTTCTAGAAGATCTGAAAGGAGTAAGATAATGTTTACCAATCACCAAAAGTTGTTGAGTGTCCTCCTAGGATAGATTCACCCTAGGGAAAATGGGTCCTACCACAAGGATCCAAAATATAATTTTATAGTCCTCTGCTCTTGGATCTGCACTCTTGATTCCTTTAGATCTCACTGTTGGAAGGTTGAAATTAAATTCAGCAAGATTTTGTGGCTTGACAACTTTGCAAAATTGCACTTTTGATCAATCTTCAATCCTTCTTCACTTGCAAATCTGCACATAAAAAGAGAGGGAAAAATTGTTTGTTTTTGGTGAATAGAGGTTTATGTTGGCCAAACCCCGTTTTGGTAATTAAACCTTGAAATGAAATGAAACATGAATGGAAGGAATAATGAATGAACAATGCTATGTTGTAAATCACCAAACCCTTCAATGGAGATCCTTAGAGGACTAAAGTCTAACACATCTCTCCAAGGTCCTGATCTTGAATGAAATGGCTTGATTGGATGTTGATCTTGATGCTTGAATTTTTACTTGAATGCTTGAAACCTACATCACAATTTTAGCTCAAAAAACATGCATAGATGCAAATAACTTTGACATGATGCTTGAGATCTTGAATGTTGTTGTAGATGACTGATAAATCTACTCTTGAAAACCTTTGACAATAATATTTACTCTTGGAATGCTTGCATAAAAATTCTAGATATTGAATTGATAAAAAGACCTTGTATTTATAGGTAATTTTCTAATTACTCAAAAATTAAACATCAAAGGCCGACAATTGCAATTTGATTTGAATCATAAAAATTCTGCAGAAAACATATTAAAATTTGAGATCCTAAACTTAGGGAGGACCCATTCGCCCTTGGGCGAATGGGTCTTAGGACCTATATCTAGAGCACTCAATTTCCAAGGCAATTTAATTAATGTTTGCAATTGTTTAATACAAGTTTCCCTTTTAGAAAATGAGATTAATTGGGATTTTAAATGCATAATTAGGCTAATTAGAGGCTTAATTAAGTCCAATTAAATTAAGGGACCTAAACATAGTGAAAATGTAAAGGTGCAAATTTTTCTACACTACATTCACTACTCTTTCTAACAATATTTTGGCCACCACTTTCTTAGTGTTGACTTGGAATTATGTGGAATTTCTATCTTTAGTGTTGTTGTTGGAATGATGGGCACATGATTTTCACTATCAATTCGTATGGAATTAACACACCCGATGATCAAACTCTTGGTGGGAATCATCAACTTGATAATTTTTTAATAACGGCTTAGGCTTTTCGCATGACCTCTTTTATGGTGATGTCAATGATGATAGGTGGATATGGGAATTTGTTTTAATATTATTTTGTTTTAATATTTAAAAAATTAACATATCTATATGTATCATTTAGATAATGAAAGAAGAGTTTCAACCACCAATACATTATAGTCAATGCACATGAGATATTATCATTGAAGAGATCTCAAATGTAGACTATTTATGAGACACAAATAATGAAAACCAAGAAAACTAAAACAAGAACCTAGACAATACTTAAGCCATGACTCTCTTCTAAAAATTCAATCTCAAAAGCAATATTAAAAGCATACAAGATATGACTCTCTTCTAAAAATTCAATCTTAAAAGCATACAAGATGCCTAAATTGAGAGAAAACTTACAAATTTGGGTAATTTGAAATTGTCAATGGTGTTAATTATGTTTGTGTTTGTGACTTCCATGATGGATTTTTCCTTGGTTTGCTATAAGTTTTTTGTCTGAACAACTTTAATAGTGAAACAAATGTTTTCCAACACTTGAACTGCACACATATCATCAAAACCTTTCTATGTTTAGACTATTCACATGCAATTGTAAATCATATTATGAAAGCCTAAATAACAAAAAAATTATTGATGCAATATGACATTATATACCAAATCATATCCAGATTGGGCATCATGCTCTATAAGAATTGTTCTTTATTGAATATTAGCAGTAACATTCTCAACTCCATGTTGTGCCTTTAGTGATCTCTTTATCTTTCCTTCATGAGAATTATTATACATTCCAATGAAATTGAGGATAATATAATACAAAGAAAAGCTTACCCAAATGGAAACAACAAAGTATTTATGATGGGAAAAACAATGAAAACCAATAAAACTAAAACAAGAGCCTACATAATTCTTAAGCCATGATATGTCTCTCTTCTAAGAAATCAATCATAAAAGTATACAAGATGCCTAGATTGAGAGAAAACTTGTAAATTTGGCTAATTTTAAATTGTCAATGGTGGTCAATCTCTTTGTGTTTGTGACTTCCAGGATGGGTTTCTCTTTGATATCCTATAAATTTGTTGCCTTGAATTTGAAGTATACTCATGTGCACTTGACATGGCATTTCCAATCAATAATTATTAGTGAGATCAATTGGTCCACTCAACTAGGGGATAGGGGCCCATAGTGGAGCGGGTTTCAATAGTGGGGATAGAAGTAGTTCTTAGTGGGCCTCATAGTGGAGCATCTTAATATCCAATTGAAAAACACTTTTTATCCATAAAGTACACAAACTGACAAATCATGTGATGCCACATTGGCGCACCAATAAAACATGAATTAGTGCACCACTATGGGTCTCACTTTTTTTTAGCCTTTTTTAATACCTTAACAAAAAGCATGCCGATGTGGCATCATATTTGATGATGTGACCCTAAAATTAAAATTTTTAAGCAGGTAAGTTGCCAAGGAAACTAATATACAAAATTGGGATTGATTTGAAATTCCATGTAGGATTTTGAGAAACAAAGAGTTAGGGTGCTCCACTATGGGCCCCTCTCCCCTAGATCAACCTTCACTCGTTAGATTTGGATTAGAAATACGTTCAACCATCCCTCTTGCAGGCTTTGTCATGAGATCATTAATTGGTTCAAGGCAAATAATTGGAACTATATTCTCGGTCTCTCCTTTCAAACTTACTCTATTACTGCATCAAGTCTTGATCTTGAGATATATTGGGTGCGAGTGTAGAGTTTTCTATAGAACCAAGTGAGTTTAGTTCCAAATGCAAAGGTGATAGCCACAGATAAAGTGGTAGATCCCATTAATGTTGACCCAATAACAAAGCCAAAAGCCACTAATTTCAATTATATTTGAGGGGAAGGGAAAGCTAAACACTCATTTAAACCATGGCAAGTGACTTCAAGATTCTGCATAAATTATGTTGGGTTGTAAATGACGTCAATGAGATCTTAGTTATAAGTAGGGAACTTGCCAAGTAAGCTGTTGTACAAGAAATTCGGTCCCTATAATATTTTGAAGAAGCATGATTCAGGGAATGCATATGAGGTAGCGTTTCCTGATGGAATCAACATTTCCCATGTGTTCAACATTTCAGATTTGACAGAGTATCATGAAGGTGGAATGGACAAAGCACCAGCAATAGGGCAGTATGGCATTCTAGCACCTACTTCAGAAAGGGAGGAGATTGAAGCAATCTTGGATAGTCATGTGGGAAGGAGTACCAGAAATAGGCAGTATGAAAAGCACCAAGTTAGGGTGCTCAACTATTGGGTCCTCTCCCCTAATTCAATTTTTTTAAAAATATTTGACGAACCAAAATCAATTTCCCAACAATTGCTCGAACCAATTGGATTTCTTCCGATTAGGATTTGATTTGATTTGCTTTGATTTCCTTTGATTAAATGCAAGTCAAAATTTATTTTTAGGCTTGAGGTGAGGATTATTTCAACAACTCGAAAGTTATTTTCAAGCATGAGAATTACTAAATTTTAGTGAGTACCCCACACAATATAGCTTTTTGGCTAATTAAATTTATTTAATAATGAAAAAAAATAAAAATTTATTTTATTAATTATTTTTAAATAATAAAGTTTCTATTTTTTTGAAAAAATATTTTTAAAAATATTAAACTTTATGTTTTGATATATCAAACATTATACTCTTCTTAAATATTTAAGAATCTTTTTACCATTTTTCTAATACTTTTAATAAGGTTTTATATTGTATGAGCAATTTGATCAATTATTGTTGGTTCTAGTGGAGGTCTCAATGGACCTTTGTTGTTTTCACTTAAAGAGGTTGGAATCTATGAAGATTCAACTATTGGACGTGTTAATGCATTAAATATTCTCGTCCAAGTTATGCATGATCCCAAAGTTGATCAATAAATGAAGACTCACTCCCATTTAAATGGGTGTTTGCAAAAGAGGGAGTAACGACCCATTATGGTCATTAACTAAGAACTCATTGCAGAATATATGTTTTATTTATCAAAGTATGCAATTATTTGTAAATTTATAGGTTTTTAAGCTACTTTTCCTTTTTTGATAAATTGGACTCATAGTCATTAGTAGCCAGAGGGAGATATAGAGGTTGTCTTAGTTGTTAATGGTTTTTTCTTTGTCATCTTCATGATAATGACATAAAAAAATGCTTTTGAAGGAGGGCCATATTTTCACAACTAGACAGGTTTGTTTGTTTGTTAAACCTTGTCATGTTGGATTTGATCCTTGTTAGGAGCTTCCATCTCAACTTCTAGTTTGGGTTGATCTTCTTTGACTACCAATAGAATTTTGGATATGAAATAATCTTCACTTAATTGTAGTAGATCTTGGAAAGCCTCTTAAGCCTTCTCATCAAACAATTGGGATAAAGGTAACTAATTATGTCTTTATGTAGAGATTGATCTAAATAATGATTTGCCAAATTTATTGGAGATTAGGTTGGGAAATATGAATTGGATCCAACAAGTAAATTATGAAGCTTTTTTGTTTCACTATCATCTTTGTCATGATTAGGGGCATCTTTAGAGGAATTTCCCAAAATAGATTTCTAAGACTATTTCTTCTCATCAAGGTGTTTCTAAGAGGAAAATGCATGTGATAAAGGGAAATCCCTAACTATTTCTAATAATCTTGACTCAGATAGGTTTATTTCTATGTGATCTTGCAATAAAGGAAGGATCGTTATACATTAAAAGAGGATTATTCCAAAGGGAAATCAAGTATTAGATTTGATATTTTAGAAAGTTTTAAAGATCTTGATTCTTATTTGGGTGAAAATACTTGATTTTAACCAAGACTTGGTTCTTCTTGATATTTCCCAACCCCCACCACCAGAGGTCCAAAATCCATTTATTGAGCATGTGTTATTTCAATCTATGCATTTGTTGGAAATCATTTGTCTACTTCAATTGGTTTTGATTTGAGTGTTATGGTTCTTGTTTGTTGGGTGAATATTTTGTAATTCCTTTAACAATTATAAAATGGTAGTTTCAACCGTAGCTATGATGAGAAATTAATCTCTCCTCTCATAAAGGGGAGGCTCCCTTCTTATTGCTCACTAAATCAAAGTTAGAAATTAAACTAAGATTATGTACACTACAACTATCCATGGGGATGTCTCCATCAACATATTCTCTTTTTTCAAAATAAGGGAAACAAGTTACAATAATGACCTTGATGTTCATAGTAAGTAATAAACTAAATAACACTAGTTGGAGCAATAATAGCCGATACCCAATTCTGTTAGACATAAGAATAACAAGAATGATACCAAAAAATCCATGGAAACAAAAAGTATTTCATTACTTTCCACGATGGTTCAAATGTAACAACAACAACTTACCGCTCAAAGACTACAAGTTATTCCCAAAGATGATTCCAAAGAGTAACTCGTGTAGCAAGTTGTAGCTCAAAGACTATCAACAAACAACACCAAAATCTACAATAATATAGCTAACAATTGTAGCACAAAGGCTACGAGTTCTCAACCAAATTCATACACAAAACATATAACTCCAAATACAATATGATAGCATAAAGTCTATCAGTACAAAATTTGGATTCCCCTTTAATAATGATATAATACACCACTTATAAACCAACTTCAAGATAATATGACAAGAGAGACATAAGAACACTCTTACATACAACAAACGTGCTCCAAACCAATTTCAAGATAATATGACAAGAGAGACATAAGAACACTCTTACATACAACAAACATGTTCCAAAGCAAAGTTTGGAAGCAATCCACTTCTTTTATTGATCAAATTTTAATTTGCACATTCAACACAGATATTGCAAGTATGCTCTTCAAAATGGCATTTTTTTGTTTCAAAATATCAAAAGGTTTTATTACAAAAGAACTCCATATATATAGAGGAGAGTTGAGAGATAATCTAGGAAATAAATAACTAAATTGACTTATTCCACAAGAGAGTTTGATTTTATTTATGACTTCTCTATTTTTACATGTAATTACATTTTTGAAAATGACACGTAAAATGTCTAAAACTAATTACATAAAGCATGAAAATACTAAAAATTTAACAAGGCATATTCAACTTTCTCCACCATCCTTCTCCATGAAATCTTCATACTTGTTCATGCTTGCTTGAACTTCATCATTATCAGGACCTAAAGTATGTTTAGAGATAAGTAGGACCCTTGTTATGGAATCCTTTATGGTGTTACAAGCTTTCTCGTTCCTTCCTAAAAACAATTTTAGGTTCTCCAGGGTTAATTGAATATCTAACAACTTGTCCATCAAAGCCACTAAAAATACTTGATCTTCAAATTATTTCTAGATCATGTTGGTGAATTCCTGGACAACTGCATCCAAGGAAAGGAACTTTTTGTTATCATCAAGTAACTTACAAGGAAGCTTTTCAACCCTCTAACAAGATTCAAATCATTGTCCTCATTGACTTCTTGAGCACTTTGCAAGTCGTTGATCAACTCCTTGATGATGTTCACTTTGTGTTTCATGGTCTCCTTTATCTCAACAAACATTTCCCTATTAGGAATGATCCCAATTTCCACTAATGCATCCATTTTGAGCTTCTTCATCTTAAACCAAGCTTGCAAACTATTTTCCATGTCTTGTTGTTCCTGGGATAAAGTATCAACAGTTTTGTCTAACTCTGATCTTAAATTTTCCATCTCTTCCATTTTCTCCACAAAGGATCTTAAAATTTGTGCACCTTGTGCAAGCATTCTATCTAGGAACTCATCAACTACCCTGCCCTTGTATGCAATTTTTTCACCTTCTAAATGACTGGATTTTCAATGCTCATGACCATAGGCTCAACTGACTCCAAAGATTGAGTAATCTTTTGGAGTATGAAAGTTAATTGCTTTGCCTTGGCTTTATATTGATCCTTCACCTTTTTGACCTTATGAAATTTCTCAATGAGGTAATCTAGTGTAGATTGAGAATTTTCCTTAGCACTTTTGTGAGTTATCTTCCCTAACTCAACCCTTGTGATGGAATAATCATAGATATCCACTTCTTCTATAGATTTATTAGGAGGAGGTTGAGCCACCTTTGCATACCTGTAACCTTCTTTATCAAACAACAACTTGGAAAGAGTCTTTGGATTTTTCTTGGCTTTTGTCTTCACTGGTGTTAACTATGTAAAGTCGAAGTCATCTAGGGAGATGAATTTCTTCTTCCTTTTTTGGGTTTGGGATGAGAGCCAAGGTGGAAGTGGAGAACTCTCTTATGGATTGGAAACCATGGCTTGAGTTGTCATCATTGTATTCATAAAAGTTGTTGTCATAATTGGAGCAATGTCAGTCAAAATAGCAATGGGAATTTCCACATTAGAAACTTGCACAAACTCAGACATAAATTGTTCTAATTCAGATTGAGAAGTAATGTCAAATGAAGGTGATGATAAACTAGGCAAAGACATATGCGATCCTGAAACATTATCCAAACCATAGTTGGAACTATCAAAGATTGATCTCGATGAAGGGGATGAATGAATGGATTGGATTGACACAGTTGAAGGAACATTGATAGTTATTGTAGGAATGGTCGTGGTAGGAGCAATGGTAGAAACTGGTGAAGACATATGAGGAGTAGGGGTAGATACAATTAGAGAAGAGGAGGTAGGTGGTTCCTCTAGAATGTTCTCATGAGGAGATACTTGTTCAAGTCCTCATGTTGTTCCTCTTCTTATTGCCTTTCCTCTTAAGAAAATTCTTCTTGCCCCTCAATAGATGCCCCCTCTGCAACTATTTTACTCTTTTTATTACTTCCTTTTACAACAAACACGATCTTTGGCTTAGAAGGCTTGTTGGAACTAGGTACATCATCCTTGTTCATTGTCCTCATTTATGATTTCTTACATGTAGGATCTTATGATTCCTCCTTTGATCCAGTGAGAAAGCATTTCAATCAAATTCCCTTTTCTTCTAACCATACATTTGTGTTAGCAAGAATTGGTTGAAACCTATCTCTAATCGAAGTTACCTCTTTTTGTTACCATTGGATGGTTGGTAGAGGAGATCTTGCAACATTATTCCTTTCATAGGCAGGGTCTAGGATGTTTCCATCATCTTCCATACCTTTAGGAATATCAGAAAAGTCAAGCTCTTCAATCTATTGCAATATATTGAATTGAACTCGTCAGTACAACAAGTCACCAAACTACCTTGGCCTCAATGTGTACACATGTGCCCATGGGTAGGTCTAGAGTGATTCCACTAAAAATTCCACAGGCTGCATGCACATAGTGTGATTGAATTCCCACACCTAAATAAACATGAAGGTCATCAAGCTCTGTGCCTTATAGTGTACATTGCGGCCTAGAGAATAATACTGTTGGAATATGTGCCTCAATCTCATAGGCTATAACCCCTGGAAAAGAAAAGTCGGTGTGACATTCCTTTTGTCTGGCTGACTGGCAACTTTGGAACCCTGTGGTTTTCACTGGTCACTGAGACTTTGTTTAAGTCTTGCCGAATGGACCTATCGCTATGACATGGAGACTCAGTGAGATCTCTTACCGATATGGAATGTCTCGACGACATAAGGGTTTGTTATCGGGTGCCTAGCATATGTCAGAGTGACCTATGGCGACTGTATAAACTCAGAGTAACTCAAGGGTTTTGGCATGAAGTCTTGGCGATATGTGAAGTCTTGCCGATAGCATCTGCTTGTAATCGTCAGTGTAACTCATATGTGTCAGAATGTTGTCTCAACAATGATAGGAAGTCTTGCCGATATTGGCATGACCTTTGGTCTTTCTGGCTGATGGGGAAATCGGTATGACTTGTTCCTATCGGCATGAAGTCTCAGCGACCGGGAGATGTCTCGGCGACAGTGTTAGGGGTCGTCGGTGTAACGTAAGGCTTCGGTATGAATTTTTGGCGATGAGCGTTTGTCTCACCAATGCGGTGGGATGTGTTCGGTATGACTCCTGAGCTCAGTATGGAGTCTTAGCGAATATGGAATGTCTGGCCGACATATACTTCGGGGTAACTTGGAACATCGATATGACCTCTCAGTGAAAGCGGTATGTCTTGCCGACTGATGAACACTTCGATGTGACTTGAAGAATTCAGAGTAATGTCTCAGTGAAAGCGATATGTCTTGCCGACTATTGGACATTTCAAATTGACCTTTGAACATCAGTATGATGTCTCATCAAATGGCGATTGTCTCGCCGATGAGAATGCTGAGGTCGATGTGACTTGGGAACTTCGGTAAGATGTCTTGGCGACAAGGGGAAGTCTGAGCAATAGCTTTTTGGACTTCGTGTAATGTCTTGCCGATAGTGAAGACTCTTGGCGATAAAGATGATATGGGCTTTGTGGCATCAGGGAGACACGGTTAGTGTCTCACCAACATGCGACACAGGTTGAATGCCTTTTGACCGAGTGAAGACTATCTGACGTGGTGCGATTTGGACCAATCAGAGAAAGCAAGATGTGAACCATTTCCTGAACCGTTTTTGTGTGGAAGTTGGAAAACTTAAACATGAGGAAGTGGAAACATCTAATGATGCTGGGCTGGATGATTCGTTAGTTCTGATCCGACAGTTGGAAAAGAATGATTTCATAGAGCCTGTAGAGAACGAATGTATGTACGTATGCATTGGACATTCTAAAGAAGAAAGCTGATAAGCCAAGGAGCTGAGGCTGAGAGCCAAAGAGAGAATGATAGAGAGAGGACCGAGTGGCTGGATGAAAGGTCGAGGCCATGAGGTCGAAGCAGAGGATTGAGAGGCAGAGTTAAGTTGTTGTAATCTCTTGTGATCATGATTGCTTTGGTTGATCTCTCAGGGATAGTTTTGCTACCAGTTGTATCCAGAATGAACAAGATGTAATCTCTGAAAGGCTAAGAGCCTGAAACTGTATTGTAACTTTCTGTTGCTGAATAATACAATGGCTCAAACTTTTGAGAGTGGGGTTTTTCACCCGAAAGGGTTTTCCCCATGTAAAATCTTTGTGTTATGTTTTCCGTAGTATCTTTCATCTGTGTTGTTGCTTACTGTTGAATTTACTTGTGTTTTTCTCAGAAGGATTAATGTGGGAAATAAACTGTGTCTATTTCTGCTTTAGGACATAGTAGTAGGTGTCTTTGAGGCAACCTGATTGAAATTAAAGTTACCGAAGGCACTACTGTTTGGATTTTTCATTACATGAGCCCTATTTTCCCTTACAAGTGGTATCAGAGCCTTCTTCTGGTTGTTGGTTCTGGGTATTTCTCTTGTGAAGATTTCTTAGCTTGATAGGCTGGAAGAGATTTGGAGGAATGGACTGATGTATTGATCCTTTGATGAGTGGAAGCCTTGTGGTATTCTGAGACAGCATGCAGCTTGAAGGATGGTCAAGATGGAAAAGGGAGTTGATGATGTTGTGATATGTGTCTCCTGGTTGGTAGAGGTATAACCTTGGAGTATGAGGTGGATTTCTTTGCTCTGTGGCTGTGTAGCAGTAAAGCTTTCATATTGGGTGTCTGTCTGAGAGGCTCCCTGATGATATGGAGAAGCCTTGTTTATTTCTCAGCCATGGAAGAGAGTGCTTATGCTAGGTGGTGGTTCCTGGTGTTGGAAGGCACTGTTTCCTGTTAACCTCGGATACTAAAAGGCTATGGAGTTAATCATTAGATGATTTGCAAGCTTCTGAAATATCCTTTCTCTCTTTCTTGGATGCATATACATGGTGGTGGTTTTAGAGTTGGTCTGAAAGGGGCCTGGATTCTCCTAAACTGCTAGTTTCTTTCTAAGGATGATTTTTACTTGCATGAATCTGTGGTTTTGCAGGTTTTACACAGTTAAGCAAAACTTGTGATCATGTTGAGTTGCTGTTAAGCTATTGTCTAGACACTGGCCTTTTGGGGTGTTGCTGGATGAGATAGTTGCAGTTCTGCATACATGCTTGGTGTATGGCTTGAAGATGTATGATTTCTTCTCTGCATGGGAGTGTTGGTACATGATTTGTCACTCAACATTCTTGTGGTGGTACTTGAGGGTTCCTTGATTATGGTGCTCATTGTGGACATGATTGGAAAATCAGAATTGGTGTGATCTGGTGTTTGAGTCATGTTGTCTACGTGGTTATTCTCTTTGAAATCTCAATTTTGCATTTCTAATGTGATGATGGGTTTTCACGTTTCTGTTAAATGGATCTAGGGGTTGTACAATGTTGTGGGATGTGTTTACCTACATGTTTGCTATGGGACAACTCAGAAGTGGACTGTCTATATCCACGAGGTTGATTCACTGGTGGTGCAAACTTGTTAGTTGGCCTTGTCTATGGTCACTTGTGCATTGGTGTGGTGTTTTGAGATGAGAGGATGGATACTATTGAGTACTTGAATAGTCGGTTATGGGAACCTGTAGCAGGTAGTCATGATGCTTGGAGAGCTCAGGTGTCACATTTCAGTGGGAGCTCTAGCAGTGACTGTGGATTCATCATGTGGTGGTGAATGGTCTTCTTTAGTGTTGCAGATGTTTCTTGGGAGATCTCTTTGATCCTGCTGCTGTAGAAGGGTTCTTTCGCATTTGCATGGACATTACTTGAAGATGTGCAATATCTTGGATCCATGGAGGACACTTGGAGTCTTTGGCTAAGGTGTTGGTGGTGCTTGACAGGTGATGTTGTTTTTAAGTCTATTTGCTTTATGTCATGGTATACTCTTGTTTGTGCACTAGAGTTTTGGCATTGTGCATTGTACTTGAGACAATGGTGAAGTCACTTGGAGGATGGTATCTCCTATGGGGATGTGTAGATCATGATGTCATGATAAGTTCCTAATTCAGATGATTGGAACTTTGACAGTGGTCTGGTAATTCTTTGTGTATTGGGTGCTTTGATTATTTGCTTGATACTTCGTGATAGTGCAGTAATGCAGTTGAAGTTTAGCATGAGATGATCAGTTGCTAGTACTCATTGATACATGAAGAATAAGGTGAGGCTATTTTTCTCTTATGAGAGAAGTATTGCTGCTTGTTACTTTTGTTAAAGTTTTTCAGTAGAAACTCTGAGAAGCCTACACCTTGGTTGAACGTGAGTTCAATAAGAGACCTATGAGGAGATTGCTCTTGGATTAGTCATGATGACTTGTATCTTGAAGGAGTATTCTCGTTCCCACTCTTGGTCTACTCGGCAGTTTATCTGAAAGGTATTTGGCCCATTATATTTTTTAGATGTGTTTTATTAAGTTCACTTTCATGATATGGATCTTGAATTGTTGTCCAATGGTTCTGGAGGATTCATAGTGGAAGTTGTACAACTTTGTTTTATCTCTTTGTTACTAATGAGAATTAGTAGGAGATGTTGTATGGGATGATTTCCTAAAATGGGGAATGAAATAGCTTTATCTTCTTTGAGATGCTTACATCCATGTTGTTTTTAAAGATGGTTTGATCTTGGTGATTGAACAGATGGATGTTGTTCAAGTTTTTTATTTTGGGGTAAGAAGAAGATCATTCTTGACATAGCTGTCTATTAGAAGTGTATGTAGGAGGATGCTCTACAGGAAGATGATGTGCATAGTTTCTCTCTGTGGCCGTGAAGGTTTGTGGTGTGAGAAATGTTTCTTGTGGTAGGTTGTTGCAGGTTGTGCATATCATTGTGGTTTTTTCCTTGGTACTACAGGGTTACATTTTCTATGTGTTGGTATTGGTAGACTTGTGATGCCTTTGATCTTTCAGATCTGGATTACTTAGGAAGTGGGAATTCCTGTATGTGTCTTGTCTTCTTCTACTGGTTGACACTTGGAGCTTGTATTTACTGTTAATGAGTTGGTTATGGATTGGCATAAGTTTACTAATGGTGATACCTGTGAGGTATGTGAGATTGGATGGAATAGCACGAGCTGTGGGTGCTATTTCCAGTCACGTGGATTTATCAGTCAGTATGATTATTGTTCTAGCTGATGTTTAGTATCTTGTTTCTGGATAATGACTTCATTGTTGTGTTCTGATTGAAGCTTTGAAGTTGATATTGCTTCTGTATAGCGTTTGAGCACAGTGAAGTGGTATCAGTATCTGTTGGTGATATCACTGGGATCTTTTTCTTGTGTTCGTTGGAATGGTGCTTATACACCTTGGATTTGTATCCTTCTTCCATAGGTGGCATGTTGGAAGATGACATGATTGTTGCCTGAATGGTGGACATCTTGGATGTTGGAGCTGAATTCTTGATGGAACATGAGAGCATGTTTGAGGTCTATGTGGTTTCCTGGAAGGATGTGATCGGTTGCCTTGTTGACAGTGAGTTGTAGTTGGATGCCTAGTCTTTGTTGCAGATTGTCTGGTGGACTGTTATCTGTTGAATCATGTTGATTGGGTGTCTTGAGTGTTGCAGGGTTTGAACTAGTGGAGCTAGTGTGATCTTAGTTCCTGGTTGCTTTGGAGGTTCCTGTGTGATCTTCGTCAAGTGGGAGATTGTTGGAATATGTGCCTCAATCTCACAGGCTGTAACCCCTGTAAAAGAAAAGTTGGTGTGACATTCCTTTTGTCTGGCCGACTGGCAGCTTTGGAACCCTGTGGTTTGCACTGGTCGCTGAGACTTTCTTTAAGTCTTACTGAATGGACCTATCACTATGACATGGAGACTCGGTGAGATCTCTTACTGATATGGAATGTCTCAGTGACAGAAGGGTTTGTTATTGGGTGCCTAGCGTATGTTGGGGTGACCTATGTCGATTGTATACACTTGGAGTAACTCAAGGGTTTCAACATGAAGTCTTGGCGATATGTGAAGTCTTGCCGATAGCATTTGCTTGTGATCGTTGGTGTAACTCATATGTGTCAGAATGTTGTCTCGGCGACGATACGAAGTCTTGCCGATATTGGCATGACCTTTGGTCTGTCTGGCTGATGTGGAAATCAATATGACTTGTTCCTATCGGCATGAAGTCTTGGTGACTGAGAGATGTCTCGGCGACTGTGTTAGGGGTCATCGGTGTAACGTAAGGCTTCGGTATGGGTATGCGCATGATCATGATGGGCCAAAAAGTGGCAATATGATGGGTATGTGGCTGATGACTTTTTTTTACCCAAAATTGATGAAACGAAAAGGGTTTTTAAAGGAGATTCTCAGCTTTCCACCAATATAAATTTTGCTTTAATTTGAATTTAATAAGTAATTATAATTCATTTTCTATTCAAATTATGACTAAAGTGATGATTGGTAGGTTGATTGAAAAACATCTATAGCTTTCAAACAGTATCACATTTTTTGAATCCAAAACATGTGTCACATTCTATGCTTCACATACTATAGGATTAAAAAAGGAAAAATTGAATTTCATGAAGTTTTATTAAAGTTAGATGGTAAAGACATCTGAGTTTTATAGTTTAAAATTTGTAATAAAAATTCATAAATAATTATTACTTAGGAAAAATTACAAAAAATATGCATCACATCATGACGCTGAGTCACTCCATATATCTAAAATATTATATAAAAATGTATTATCATTTTATTATTACAGTTAGAATTAGTCCGGAGCGGACACCACTTCTTATTTTTCCTGAAATTTAAGTACTATTGCATTGGGGAAATTTCAAATTTTCACTAAATAGATTTATTTTCTTTTTAAACAAACCTAGTGGTTTAGAAACTAGATTCAATTTTCTACAAATTCTATTCTTAAATATTTTTGAAATAATATAGATAACTTATTCAAATTTTTACATCAAGTTGCCTAACTTTGATTTTTCTAAATTTTTTGCCACTTAAGGGCCTGTTTTTTCCATGATGATCCTGCACATACCCGTATGAAGTCTTGGTGATGAGCGTTTGTCTTACTGATGCAGTGGGATGTGTTCGGTATGACTCCTAAGCTCGGTATGGAGTCTTAGCAAATATGGAATGTCTGGCCAATAGAAGACTTCAAGGTAACTTGGAACATCGATATGACCTCTCAGCAAAAGCGGTATGTCTTGCCGATTGATGAACACTTTGATGTGACTTGAAGACTTCAGAGTAATGTCTCAGCGAAAGCGATATGTCTTGCCGACTGTTGGACATTTCAGAGTGACCTTTGAATATCGGTATGATGTCTCATCGAATGGCGATTGTCTCGTCAATGAGAATGCTGAGGTCGATGTGACTTGGGAACTTCGGTAAGATGTCTTGGCGATAAGGGGAAGTCTGAGCGATAGCTTTCTGGACTTGGTGTAACGTCTCGCTGATAGTGAAGACTCTTGGCGATAAAGATGATATGGGCTTTGTGGCATCGGGGAGACACGGTTAGTGTCTCACCGACATGCAACATAGGTTGAACGCCTTTTGACCGAGTGAAGACTGTCTGATGTGGTGCGATTTGGACCAATCAGAGAAAGCAAGATGTGAACCATTTTCTGAACCATTTTTGTGTGGAAGTTGGAAAACTAAAACACAAGGAAGTGGAGACATCTAATGATGTTGGGTTGGATGATTCGTTAGTTCTGATCCGACAGTTGGAAAAGAACGATTTCATAGAGCCTGCAGAGAACGAATGTATATATGTATGCATTGGACGTTCTAAAGAAGAGAGCTGATAAGCCAAGGAGCTGAGGCCGAGAGCTAGAGAGAGAACGATAGAGAGAGGACCGAGTGGCTGGCTGAAAGGTCGAGGCCATGAGGTCGAAGCAGAGGATTGAGAGGCAGAGTTAAGCTGCTGGAATCTCTCGTGATCATGATTGCTTTGGTTGATCTCTCAGGGATAGGTTTGCTACTAGTTGTATCCAGAATGAATAAGATGTAATCTCTGAAAGGCTAAGAGCCTGAAACTATATTGTAACTTTCTGTTGTTGAATAATACAATGGCTCAAACTTTGGAGAGTGGGGTTTTTCACCCGAAAGGGTTTTCCCCATGTAAAATCTTTGTGTTATGTTTTCCGTAGTATCTTTCAT
>VDFB02295200.1:0-21226 GCA_007258455.2 Sequoia sempervirens
AAAAAATAAAAATGGTAAATGAACTCAATTATGTAATGTGAAACTTAAATCATCAATTTAAAACATAAAAAAATAGACTTTCGGTAGATCTAAGAGGAGTAAGATAACATTTACCAGTCACCAAAAGTTGTTGTTGAGTGTCCTCCTATGACAGATTTTCCCTAGGGCGAATGGGTCTTGCTACAGGGATCCAAAATCTAATTTTACAGTCCTTTTCTCTTGGATCTTCTCTCTTGATTCCTCTAGATCTCACTATCGGAAGGTTGGAATTAAATTTTGCAAGTAAGATTATGTGGCTTGACAACTTTGATAACAACTTTGACAACTTTGGAAATTTGCACTTTTGATCAATCTTCAATCCTTCTTCACTTGCAAATCTACACATACAAAGAGAGGGAAAAATTGTTTGTTTTTGGTGAATAGGGGTTTGCCTTGGTCAAACCCCATTTTGGTAATTAAACCTTGAAATGAAATGAAACATGAATGGAAGGAATGATGAATGAGCAATGCTATGTTGCCAAACCCTTCAATGGAGATCCTTGGAGGACTGAAGTCTAACATATATCTCTAAGGTCTTGATCTTGCATGAAATGGCTTGATTGGATGTTGATCTTGATGCTTGAATTTTGACTTGATTGCTTGGAACCTACATCACAATGTTAGCTCCAAAAACATGCATAGATGCAAATAACTTTGACATGATGCTTGAGATCTTGAATGTTGATGTAGATGACTGATAAATCTGCTCTTGAACACCTTTGACAATAATATTTTCTCTTGGAATACTTGCATAAAAATTCTAGATATTGAATTAATAAAAGACCTTGTATTTATAGGTAATTTTCTAATTTTCCAAAAATTAAACATCAAAGGCCAAAAATTGAAATTTTAATTTGAACCATAAAAATGCCACCAAAAACATATTAAAACTTGAGATCCTAAACTTAGGAGGACCCATTCACCCTTGGGCGAATGGTCCTAGGAATTAAATCTAGGACACTTAATTTCCAAAACAATTTAATTAGTTTTTGCAATTGTTTAATACAAGTTTCCCTTTTGGAAAATAGGATTAATTAGGCTTTAAAATGCATAATTGGGAAAATTAGAGGCTTAATTAATTCCAATTAAATTAAGGGACCCAAACACAAAGTGAAAATATAAAGGTGTACATTTTTTTACACGACATTTAGCCCCCACTTTAGTGAGAGGATGAGCCCTATGCTCAAACTCACACTAAAGTAGACAAATAAGCATCAAGAGGGGTCCAAGTGTATAAATGTTAGTAAGATAGGATGACAAAGATCAAGGAGGGTGATCAAAACCCTAGGATCAAGATCCCATGGCAAACCAACATAAGTACAAAGGAACACACATATACGAAGATATACATCCACAAGAAAAGATACGCAAGTATACAATGCCAAAATTGATGAAAAAAAAGAGAAAGGGTGGATCAGGCCTCAACTATTTGTCCAATAGGTATGGATCGAGCCTTATCTGTTTTTCCAAAAAAAATTCACAAGTGGAAATCCATTGTCCACTATGCAAACAAAATATTCTCACATAGGCTACTGAAATTCGTTGGCCACTATGTGAGCCCCAAAAAGGTGGTTGATGGGAAAGGTATGCTAGGTCTACATGATCCCATACATCAACCATATCAAAATTTATACCTCCTTATAACTTTGATAAGGTGCCACAAAAAAGGTTCCACAAGGCTAGCAAGCTGCATTATACTAGACACTCATGAAAAACAAAAAGGCTTCACTAGCAAGCAAGTTGTGTTATGCTTGGTGTTCAAGAAAAAGTTGTAAATTATGCAATAGGATAGGATAGTCAAAGGGGTTTTTCTTAGTTCATGAAAGGAATTTCCTTAGGGGACATCGTGGTTAATGTCACCAAGAGAGGACTAGTCGAGGATAAAATATTTGCAACTTAGGGAACACAAGTCGTAGCACTACCACTGAGAGGAATGCCATATGCCAAGAAAGGTCACCCTCTTGAAGGACATCAAACCCAATGTCACCACAAAGAAGAGGAATCACATGAAGTAATAAGACCACACTTTGAAGTAAACAATGAGCAGGGATGCGAATGCCCCCATTTTAAAAAAATTGCTAAACACCATGTTGTGAGCAATTACTTTAAAGTAGAATATGATAAATGCCAATACATGAGAGCTTTATGTGGAAATCCCTATGTAAAACATATGTTTCCAAAATAGAGCTATGTCATGGAAAGGAGCTTGTCCCCCATATGCAATCCTAAGATAACACATAAGGGATCCATGGATCTAGGGTCAACGTATGTCTTTGCTATAGTGATATAATCGAGCTCAAAATCGTCATCATTCACCAAATGAATCATGGAACAATGAGCACAAAGGAAGAATGACACAGGGAGAGTGAAAACAAAGAAAATATTTTGGGTTGACATGGAAGAGACCTAAATGTCTCGATGCCCCCAAAAGGAAAACACAAGACATCAAACCCAAAGAAGAAAACAGACAAGATAAAAGAATAATTCAACAATATAGAAGAACATGTAGATATCATTAGAAGAAAGTCAATATTTTCTTCATTCCAAAGTACCACAAACATATAAAGGCATCCAAAGTAACTCACAAACATATACAAGGTGTCATGCAACACTGAACATGCAGAAAACAACTGAAAGACTAAGTATGGCACATGTGAGTCAACCTATATCAGGTCATTTATAAAAGCTCTTCATAAAGGAAAAATTGGACAACTAGCCATCAACAACACATTCTCTAGGACAATCTATCTATTCCTTGCCCCCATAAGTTTAAGTGGTTAGGAGCTGAGCAGACATGATTCACATCCTTACAATAAAAAAATTTAAAGCAAGAAAAACAAATTTAGTGAATATGCTTTGATTTATACAACTATCAATAGCATTATTTTCTGCTGATTCAATTTACAAACCCTATATTCCAAGAATTTTTGATACTGAAATGAGACATTTTTGTACTTTTTCCTCATTTTCCTTGATAGGTGGCAATGTTATAAGTTTTGATTAAGAGTGTGTGTAAAGATTTTTCATTCTTCCATAGGACAAGGAAATTGCAACTTCTAAGTTTATAAGGCATTTGTCTTTTTTCAATTAGAAACTTGTTGAGGTGGAAGTGGGGGTGAGGAGCTAAGGTGACCCTACGTCCTTATGACGTATTAATTGGTTTCTTGAAATGATCTTCTGAAAGAGAAACCTTTTCCCTTGGAGATGTGCAAGGGGGGAGAATACTTGATCCTAACCCCTAGTATCATTGAATGGTATTTTCTCTAGTTTGGATTCCATGCTCATTTATTATGTCACATCCTTGTTTACTTAAATTATTAAAGCCTCGACCATAACTCTCTTCTAAGTTAATGGTTGTATCAGTAACTCAATGAGCATAAGATAAAAGAGTATCATTATTGTCCTTGTTGACTAGTTCATTAATGATCAATGGTTGAGGCTTTCTTTGTGCTTCAATTTTGGGATGCAAAAGGTTGAACATATCAAGTGATGGAATTATAGGTGGTGTTTGAAACTTGATAAAAGGGTGCATTGTTAAAAGATTGAAGACATTTGTGAATTGTTGCAATGCATCTTTCCCTAAGATATTAGTTCATAGGGATTTTTAGGAGGTGAAGACTATTCCTACCAATTTTTTTATTTCAAACACACACTTGGTCTACCTTTCTCAAGGACCAATAAAGTATAGTTGTGTCCATGATGAAAGATTTTTTTCAATGAATATATTGCAACTAGTGCAATCTTACTGCCCAAACATATGAGACAAAAAAAAAAATATGAAATTAGACCTTACAATCACCTCCTTTTTGGGTTAAACTTAGAACTGAAAAATGTTGTTGAATTTCTTGCTTAAAACATGCTAGTTGAATGATTACAAACTATGCAAGAAGATTTTATATTTGGGTCATGCAAATGACTTTTTGATGAATTCAATTTGATCAATTTTTGATTGTTTTGTGAATGTGAAAAACTAATCAAAAACTATGCAAAATCAATGTATTTGATGATTTTATTTTTTTTTTTTTAGATTTTAAACAATGCAAAATGCAAAAAAATTTAAAAAATAGAGACTAATGCTAATAAAACCTAGATGAGATGAAAAATGCATTATTTACCAATATATTAATTAATACTCAATGCAATGTAAAGAATCTCCTAGATCTGGTTTTTGAACTACTGCAAAACAAGTGCAAGAGATCCTAATCACCAAAGAATTGAAGAGGTGAAGGTGAAGGAAAATTGGGGTTGAATCTACTTTCATTAGGAAAAGAGATCCCCATACAAGGTTGATTGAATTAGGTGAGTAGGTTTTCAAGATCTTGTTGTTTTTTATGAAAAACCTGGTAAAATAAAAAAACAAACAATTATCAAAAAAATAGTAAAGGAAAAAATATTATATTTTTTTCAAAATTTTCAGAAAAGCATAAAAAATTTGAGACTTCATATTGAAGATCTGATCAAATGGAAAGGATAAGGATCACTATGTTTACATCCAATCTACCAAAAGTTGTTGCAGTATCCTCCTATGGATAGACATTCACCCTTAATAACGGGGGCATATTACCATGTCCTCTAATTTAATGGGTGTCTTCTGATCTTGGATCATGTGTTGCCCCCCTTATCGTGATATACCAATCTTGGTAACTAAAGTGGGTTAATGTATCAAGATTATATAATTGCTTTTGTAGTGATATGACATGCTAGAGACAATATATTGCAAAAAAGAATTAATTTCTATGCTTATTTACTTTAGAAAATATTTGATTTGACATTCCTTTATGATGTGACTCAAAATTCAAATTTTAATGAATTCAAATACATGTTTGTACTTTTAATTTAATTTTTTGATTTTGCAAAAATAAACTGATTTAGTTGTTAAAGATTTTTATAAAAAAGAGCATTAATTGTTAACAATATTTATAACTATTTTCTTTTTTAATTGAGAACTCATGAGGTGGAAGTGGGGGTTAGATTGATAAGTGCCTTTGGTGCTTTGCTATTAATTGGTTTCTTCAAATGATCTT
Source organism: Sequoia sempervirens (assembly GCA_007258455.2). Taxonomy (NCBI): domain Eukaryota; kingdom Viridiplantae; phylum Streptophyta; class Pinopsida; order Cupressales; family Cupressaceae; genus Sequoia; species Sequoia sempervirens. The sequence continues at coordinate 5,064 of VDFB02295200.1, forward strand.
CTTGAAAGTGAACATACTTTCCCTTAGGAATTGCAAGGGGTTGGAATTTTAATATCTTAGTTTGAGGTATTTTCTCTAATAGTTTGTAGGATTTTCATTATTATTTCACATCCTTGTTGTCTTAATATTAACAGCCTCGACATAACTCTATTCAAGTTGGTTTTCGTAACCTAGAAAGATAAAAATGTCCTTTGACTAGAAAAATCAATGTAAAACCCTTTCTTTGTGCTTCAATTTTTTGGGATGCAAAAGGTTGAACATATCAAGATGGATAGGAATTTCTAAGATAGGTGGTCATGGTGGTATTAGGAAAATCAAACTGAGGGAATCCAGTCTACTTGTTTTGTAGAGCTTGACCATATTATCTTGGTTAAGGTTCGAGTTAACATTCAAGAATGGTCAAAGGGAAGATTTGGTATTTAGACATATTTAAGATTTAAAGATCTCATCCAAAAAAATTATTTTGCAATTCTATTTTTTTTTGAATACTCTTAAATATTTTTAATCTTTTCTTTCTTGAAGTCAATTTAATACCTGCCACCAGGGTTCCGACCCATTGACTGCATTTAATTTCAATCATAAATTTATATTTATTGGACTTTATTTTTTGTCTATTAGTAGCAGATTGGGTTTTGATTTTTCATCATGATTTGGTTTTGTTTGTTGGGTGTTGGAATATCAACTTGTTGATTCTCCTAATTTTGGACAAATTATTAGACTTAAGCCTTCTCATCATCAACCGTTTTGCTATGAATTGGATCCAACAAGTAAATTATGAAGCTTTTTTGTTTCACTATCATCTTTGTCATGATTAGGGGCATCTTTAGAGGAATTTCCCAAAATAGATTTCTAAGACTATTTCTTCTCATCAAGGTGTTTCTAAGAGGAAAATGCATGTGATAAAGGGAAATCCCTAACTATTTCTAATAATCTTGACTCAGATAGGTTTATTTCTATGTGATCTTGCAATAAAGGAAGGATCGTTATACATTAAAAGAGGATTATTCCAAAGGGAAATCAAGTATTAGATTTGATATTTTAGAAAGTTTTAAAGATCTTGATTCTTATTTGGGTGAAAATACTTGATTTTAACCAAGACTTGGTTCTTCTTGATATTTCCCAACCCCCACCACCAGAGGTCCAAAATCCATTTATTGAGCATGTGTTATTTCAATCTAAGCATTTGTTGGAAATCATTTGTCTACTTCAATTGGTTTTGATTTGAGTGTTATGGTTCTTGTTTGTTGGGTGAATATTTTGTAATTCCTTTAACAATTATAAAATGGTAGTTTCAACCGTAGCTATGATGAGAAATTAATCTCTCCTCTCATAAAGGGGAGGCTCCCTTCTTATTGCTCACTAAATCAAAGTTAGAAATTAAACTAAGATTATGTACACTACAACTATCCATGGGGATGTCTCCATCAACATATTCTCTTTTTTCAAAATAAGGGAAACAAGTTACAATAATGACCTTGATGTTCATAGTAAGTAATAAACTAAATAACACTAGTTGGAGCAATAATAGCCGATACCCAATTCTGTTAGACATAAGAATAACAAGAATGATACCAAAAAATCCATGGAAACAAAAAGTATTTCATTACTTTCCACGATGGTTCAAATGTAACAACAACAACTTACCGCTCAAAGACTACAAGTTATTCCCAAAGATGATTCCAAAGAGTAACTCGTGTAGCAAGTTGTAGCTCAAAGACTATCAACAAACAACACCAAAATCTACAATAATATAGCTAACAATTGTAGCACAAAGGCTACGAGTTCTCAACCAAATTCATACACAAAACATATAACTCCAAATACAATATGATAGCATAAAGTCTATCAGTACAAAATTTGGATTCCCCTTTAATAATGATATAATACACCACTTATAAACCAACTTCAAGATAATATGACAAGAGAGACATAAGAACACTCTTACATACAACAAACGTGCTCCAAACCAATTTCAAGATAATATGACAAGAGAGACATAAGAACACTCTTACATACAACAAACGTGTTCCAAAGCAAAGTTTGGAAGCAATCCACTTCTTTTATTGATCAAATTTTAATTTGCACATTCAACACAGATATTGCAAGTATGCTCTTCAAAATGGCATTTTTTTGTTTCAAAAGATCAAAAGGTTTTATTACAAAAGAACTCCATATATATAGAGGAGAGTTGAGAGATAATCTAGGAAATAAATAACTAAATTGACTTATTCCACAAGAGAGTTTGATTTTATTTATGACTTCTCTATTTTTACATGTAATTACATTTTTGAAAATGACACGTAAAATGTCTAAAACTAATTACATAAAGCATGAAAATACTAAAAATTTAACAAGGCATATTCAACTTTCTCCACCATCCTTCTCCATGAAATCTTCATACTTGTTCATGCTTGCTTGAACTTCATCATTATCAGGACCTAAAGTATGTTTAGAGATAAGTAGGACCCTTGTTATGGAATCCTTTATGGTGTTACAAGCTTTCTCGTTCCTTCCTAAAAACAATTTTAGGTTCTCCAGGGTTAATTGAATATCCAACAACTTGTCCATCAAAGCCACTAAAAAGACTTGATCTTCAAATTATTTCTAGATCATGTTGGTGAATTCCTGGACAACTGCATCCAAGGAAAGGAACTTTTGGTTATCATCAAGTAACTTACAAGGAAGCTTTTCAACCCTACTAACAAGATTCAAATCATTGTCCTCATTGACTTCTTGAGCACTTTGCAAGTCGTTGATCAACTCCTTGATGATGTTCACTTTGTGTTTCATGGTCTCCTTTATCTCAACAAACATTTCCCTATTAGGAATGATCCCAATTTCCACTAATGCATCCATTTTGAGCTTCTTCATCTTAAACCAAGCTTGCAAACTATTTTCCATGTCTTGTTGTTCCTGGGATAAAGTATCAACAGTTTTGTCTAACTCTGATCTTAAATTTTCCATCTCTTCCATTTTCTCCACAAAGGATCTTAAAATTTGTGCACCTTGTGCAAGCATTCTATCTAGGAACTCATCAACTACCCTGCCCTTGTATGCAATTTTTTCACCTTCTAAATGACTGGATTTTCAATGCTCATGACCATAGGCTCAACTGACTCCAAAGATTGAGTAATCTTTTGGAGTATGAAAGTTAATTGCTTTGCCTTGGCTTTATATTGATCCTTCACCTTTTTGACCTTATGAAATTTCTCAATGAGGTAATCTAGTGTAGATTGAGAATTTTCCTTAGCACTTTTGTGAGTTATCTTCCCTAACTCAACCCTTGTGATGGAATAATCATAGATATCCACTTCTTCTATAGATTTATTAGGAGGAGGTTGAGCCACCTTTGCATACCTGTAACCTTCTTTATCAAACAACAACTTGGAAAGAGTCTTTGGATTTTTCTTGGCTTTTGTCTTCACTGGTGTTAACTATGTAAAGTCGAAGTCATCTAGGGAGATGAATTTCTTCTTCCTTTTTTGGGTTTGGGATGAGAGCCAAGGTGGAAGTGGAGAACTCTCTTATGGATTGGAAACCATGGCTTGAGTTGTCATCGTTGTATTCATAAAAGTTGTTGTCATAATTGGAGCAATGTCAGTCAAAATAGCAATGGGAATTTCCACATTAGAAACTTGCACAAACTCAGACATAAATTGTTCTAATTCAGATTGAGAAGTAATGTCAAATGAAGGTGATGATAAACTAGGCAAAGACATATGCGATCCTGAAACATTATCCAAACCATAGTTGGAACTATCAAAGATTGATCTCGATGAAGGGGATGAATGAATGGATTGGATTGACACAGTTGAAGGAACATTGATAGTTATTGTAGGAATGGTCGTGGTAGGAGCAATGGTAGAAACTGGTGAAGACATATGAGGAGTAGGGGTAGATACAATTAGAGAAGAGGAGGTAGGTGGTTCCTCTAGAATGTTCTCATGAGGAGATACTTGTTCAAGTCCTCATGTTGTTCCTCTTCTTATTGCCTTTCCTCTTAAGAAAATTCTTCTTGCCCCTCAATAGATGCCCCCTCTGCAACTGTTTTACTCTTTTTATTACTTCCTTTTACAACAAACACGATCTTTGGCTTAGAAGGCTTGTTGGAACTAGGTACATCATCCTTGTTCATTGTCCTCATTTATGATTTCTTACATGTAGGATCTTATGATTCCTCCTTTGATCCAGTGAGAAAGCATTTCAATCAAATTCCCTTTTCTTCTAACCATACATTTGTGTTAGCAAGAATTGGTTGAAACCTATCTCTAATCGAAGTTACCTCTTTTTGTTACCATTGGATGGTTGGTAGAGGAGATCTTGCAACATTATTCCTTTCATAGGCAGGGTCTAGGATGTTTCCATCATCTTCCATACCTTTAGGAATATCAGAAAAGTCAAGCTCTTCAATCTATTGCAATATATTGAATTGAACTCGTCAGTACAACAAGTCACCAAACTACCTTGGCCTCAATGTGTACACATGTGCCCATGGGTAGGTCTAGAGTGATTCCACTAAAAATTCCACAGGCTGCATGCACATAGTGTGATTGAATTCCCACACCTAAATAAACATGAAGGTCATCAAGCTCTGTGCCTTATAGTGTACATTGCGGCCTAGAGAATAATACTGTTGGAATATGTGCCTCAATCTCATAGGCTATAACCCCTGGAAAAGAAAAGTCGGTGTGACATTCCTTTTGTCTGGCTGACTGGCAACTTTGGAACCCTGTGGTTTTCACTGGTCACTGAGACTTTGTTTAAGTCTTGCCGAATGGACCTATCGCTATGACATGGAGACTCAGTGAGATCTCTTACCGATATGGAATGTCTCGACGACATAAGGGTTTGTTATCGGGTGCCTAGCATATGTCAGAGTGACCTATGGCGACTGTATAAACTCAGAGTAACTCAAGGGTTTTGGCATGAAGTCTTGGCGATATGTGAAGTCTTGCCGATAGCATCTGCTTGTAATCGTCAGTGTAACTCATATGTGTCAGAATGTTGTCTCAACAATGATAGGAAGTCTTGCCGATATTGGCATGACCTTTGGTCTTTCTGGCTGATGGGGAAATCGGTATGACTTGTTCCTATCGGCATGAAGTCTCAGCGACCGGGAGATGTCTCGGCGACAGTGTTAGGGGTCGTCGGTGTAACGTAAGGCTTCGGTATGAATTTTTGGCGATGAGCGTTTGTCTCACCAATGCGGTGGGATGTGTTCGGTATGACTCCTGAGCTCAGTATGGAGTCTTAGCGAATATGGAATGTCTGGCCGACATATACTTCGGGGTAACTTGGAACATCGATATGACCTCTCAGTGAAAGCGGTATGTCTTGCCGACTGATGAACACTTCGATGTGACTTGAAGAATTCAGAGTAATGTCTCAGTGAAAGCGATATGTCTTGCCGACTATTGGACATTTCAAATTGACCTTTGAACATCAGTATGATGTCTCATCAAATGGCGATTGTCTCGCCGATGAGAATGCTGAGGTCGATGTGACTTGGGAACTTCGGTAAGATGTCTTGGCGACAAGGGGAAGTCTGAGCAATAGCTTTTTGGACTTCGTGTAATGTCTTGCCGATAGTGAAGACTCTTGGCGATAAAGATGATATGGGCTTTGTGGCATCAGGGAGACACGGTTAGTGTCTCACCAACATGCGACACAGGTTGAATGCCTTTTGACCGAGTGAAGACTATCTGACGTGGTGCGATTTGGACCAATCAGAGAAAGCAAGATGTGAACCATTTCCTGAACCGTTTTTGTGTGGAAGTTGGAAAACTTAAACATGAGGAAGTGGAAACATCTAATGATGCTGGGCTGGATGATTCGTTAGTTCTGATCCGACAGTTGGAAAAGAATGATTTCATAGAGCCTGTAGAGAACGAATGTATGTACGTATGCATTGGACATTCTAAAGAAGAAAGCTGATAAGCCAAGGAGCTGAGGCTGAGAGCCAAAGAGAGAATGATAGAGAGAGGACCGAGTGGCTGGATGAAAGGTCGAGGCCATGAGGTCGAAGCAGAGGATTGAGAGGCAGAGTTAAGTTGTTGTAATCTCTTGTGATCATGATTGCTTTGGTTGATCTCTCAGGGATAGTTTTGCTACCAGTTGTATCCAGAATGAACAAGATGTAATCTCTGAAAGGCTAAGAGCCTGAAACTGTATTGTAACTTTCTGTTGCTGAATAATACAATGGCTCAAACTTTTGAGAGTGGGGTTTTTCACCCGAAAGGGTTTTCCCCATGTAAAATCTTTGTGTTATGTTTTCCGTAGTATCTTTCATCTGTGTTGTTGCTTACTGTTGAATTTACTTGTGTTTTTCTCAGAAGGATTAATGTGGGAAATAAACTGTGTCTATTTCTGCTTTAGGACATAGTAGTAGGTGTCTTTGAGGCAACCTGATTGAAATTAAAGTTACCGAAGGCACTACTGTTTGGATTTTTCATTACATGAGCCCTATTTTCCCTTACAAGTGGTATCAGAGCCTTCTTCTGGTTGTTGGTTCTGGGTATTTCTCTTGTGAAGATTTCTTAGCTTGATAGGCTGGAAGAGATTTGGAGGAATGGACTGATGTATTGATCCTTTGATGAGTGGAAGCCTTGTGGTATTCTGAGACAGCATGCAGCTTGAAGGATGGTCAAGATGGAAAAGGGAGTTGATGATGTTGTGATATGTGTCTCCTGGTTGGTAGAGGTATAACCTTGGAGTATGAGGTGGATTTCTTTGCTCTGTGGCTGTGTAGCAGTAAAGCTTTCATATTGGGTGTCTGTCTGAGAGGCTCCCTGATGATATGGAGAAGCCTTGTTTATTTCTCAGCCATGGAAGAGAGTGCTTATGCTAGGTGGTGGTTCCTGGTGTTGGAAGGCACTGTTTCCTGTTAACCTCGGATACTAAAAGGCTATGGAGTTAATCATTAGATGATTTGCAAGCTTCTGAAATAGCCTTTCTCTCTTTCTTGGATGCATATACATGGTGGTGGTTTTAGAGTTGGTCTGAAAGGGGCCTGGATTCTCCTAAACTGCTAGTTTCTTTCTAAGGATGATTTTTACTTGCATGAATCTGTGGTTTTGCAGGTTTTACACAGTTAAGCAAAACTTGTGATCATGTTGAGTTGCTGTTAAGCTATTGTCTAGACACTGGCCTTTTGGGGTGTTGCTGGATGAGATAGTTGCAGTTCTGCATGCATGCTTGGTGTATGGCTTGAAGATGTATGATTTCTTCTCTGCATGGGAGTGTTGGTACATGATTTGTCACTCAACATTCTTGTGGTGGTACTTGAGGGTTCCTTGATTATGGTGCTCATTGTGGACATGATTGGAAAATCAGAATTGGCGTGATCTGGTGTTTGAGTCATGTTGTCTACGTGGTTATTCTCTTTGAAATCTCAATTTTGCATTTCTAATGTGATGATGGGTTTTCACGTTTCTGTTAAATGGATCTAGGTGTTGTACAATGTTGTGGGATGTGTTTACCTACATGTTTGCTATGGGACAACTCAGAAGTGGACTGTCTATATCCACGAGGTTGATTCACTGGTGGTGCAAACTTGTTAGTTGGCCTTGTCTATGGTCACTTGTGCATTGGTGTGGTGTTTTGAGATGAGAGGATGGATACTATTGAGTACTTGAATAGTCGGTTATGGGAACCTGTAGCAGGTAGTCATGATGCTTGGAGAGCTCAGGTGTCACATTTTAGTGGGAGCTCTAGCAGTGACTGTGGATTCATCATGTGGTGGTGAATGGTCTTCTTTAGTGTTGCAGATGTTTCTTGGGAGAGCTCTTTGATCTTGCTGCTGCAGAAGGGTTCTTTCGCATTTGCATGGACATTACTTGAAGATGTGCAACATCTTGGATCCATGGAGGACACTTGGAGTCTTTGGCTAAGGTTTTGGTGGTGCTTGACAGGTGATGTTGTTTTTAAGTCTATTTGCTTTATGTCATGGTATACTCTTGTTTGTGCACTGGAGTTTTGGCATTGTGCATTGTACTTGAGACAATGGTGAAGTCACTTGGAGGATGGTATCTCCTATGGGGATGTGTAGATCATGATGTCATGATAAGTTCCTGATTCAGATGATTGGAGCTTTGACAGTGGTCTGGTAATTCTTTGTGTATTGGGTGCTTTGATTATTTGCTTGATACTTCGTGATAGTGCAGTAATGCAGTTGAAGTTTAGCATGAGATGATCAGTTGCTAGTACTCATTGATACATGAAGAATAAGGTGAGGCTGTTTTTCTCTTATGAGAGAAGTATTGTTGCTTGTTACTTTTGTTAAAGTTTTTCAGTAGAAAGTCTGAGAAGCCTACACCTTGGTTGAACGTGAGTTCAATAAGAGACCTATGAGGAGATTGCTCTTGGATTAGTCATGATGACTTGTATCTTGAAGGAGTATTCTCGTTCCCACTCTTGGTCTACTCGGCAGTTTATCTGAAAGGTATTTGGCCCATTATATTTTTTAGATGTGTTTTATTAAGTTCACTTTCATGATATGGATCTTGAATTGTTGTCCAATGGTTCTGGAGGATTCATAGTGGAAGTTGTACAACTTTGTTTTATCTCTTTGTTACTAATGAGAATTAGTAGGAGATGTTGTATGGGATGATTTCCTAAAATGGGGAATGAAATAGCTTTATCTTCTTTGAGATGCTTACATCCATGTTGTTTTTAAAGATGGTTTGATCTTGGTGATTGAACAGATGGATGTTGTTCAGGTTTTTTATTTTGGGGTAAGAAGAAGATCATTCTTGACATAGCTGTCTATTAGAAGTGTATGTAGGAGGATGCTCTACAGGAAGATGATGTGCATAGTTTCTCTCTGTGGCCGTGAAGGTTTGTGGTGTGAGAAATGTTTCTTGTGGTAGGTTGTTGCAGGTTGTGCATATCATTGTGGTTTTTTCCTTGGTACTACAGGGTTACATTTTCTATGTGCTGGTATTGGTAGACTTGCGATGCCTTTGATCTTTCAGATTTGGATTACTCAGGCAGTGGGAGTTCCTGTATGTGTCTTGTCTTCTTCTACTGGTTGACACTTGGAGCTTGTATTTACTGTTAATGAGTTGGTTATGGATAGGCATAAGTTTACTAATGGTGATACCTATGAGGTATGTGAGATTGGATGGAATAGCACGAGCTGTGGGTGCTATTTCCAGTCACGTGGGTTTATCAGTCAGTATGATTATTGTTCTAGCTGATGTTTAGTATCTTGTTTCTGGATAATGACTTCATTGTTGTGTTCTGATTGAAGCTTTGAAGTTGATATTGCTTCTGTATAGCGTTTGAGCACAGTGAAGTGGTAGCAGTATCTGTTGGTGATATCACTGGGATCTTTTGCTTGTGTTCGTTGGAATGGTGCTTATACACCTTGGATTTGTATCCTTCTTCCATAGGTGGCATGTTGGAAGATGACATGATTGTTGCCTGAATGGTGGACATCTTGGATGTTGGAGCTGAATTCTTGATGGAGCATGAGAGAATGTTTGAGGTCTATGTGGTTTCCTGGAAGGATGTGATCGGTTGCCTTGTTGACAGTGAGTTGTAGTTGGATGCCTAGTCTTTGTTGTAGATTTTCTGGTGGACTGTTATCTGTTGAATCATGTTGATTGGGTGTCTTGAGTGTTGCAGGGTTTGAACTAGTGGAGCTAGTGTGATCTTAGTTCCTGGTTGCTTTGGAGGTTCCTGTGTGATCTTCGTCAAGTGGGAGATTGTTGGAATATGTGCCTCAATCTCACAGGCTGTAACCCCTGTAAAAGAAAAGTTGGTGTGACATTCCTTTTGTCTGGCCGACTGGCAGCTTTGGAACCCTGTGGTTTGCACTGGTCGCTGAGACTTTGTTTAAGTCTTACTGAATGGACCTATCACTATGACATGGAGACTCGGTGAGATCTCTTACTGATATGGAATGTCTCAGTGACAGAAGGGTTTGTTATTGGGTGCCTAGCGTATGTTGGGGTGACCTATGGCGATTGTATACACTTGGAGTAACTCAAGGGTTTCAACATGAAGTCTTGGCGATATGTGAAGTCTTGCCGATAGCATTTGCTTGTGATCGTTGGTGTAACTCATATGTGTCAGAATGTTGTCTCGGCGACGATAGGAAGTCTTGCCGATATTGGCATGACCTTTGGTTTGTCTGGCCGATGTGGAAATCAATATGACTTGTTCCTATCGGCATGAAGTCTTGGTGACTGAGAGATGTCTCGGCGACTGTGTTAGGGGTCATCGGTGTAACGTAAGGCTTCGGTATGGGTATGCGCATGATCATGATGGGCCAAAAAGTGGCAATATGATGGGTATGTGGCTGATGACTTTTTTTTACCCAAAATTGATGAAACGAAAAGGGTTTTTAAAGGAGATTCTCAACTTTCCACCAATATAAATTTTTCTTTAATTTGAATTTAATAAGTAATTATAATTCATTTTCTATTCAAATTACGACTAAAGTGATGATTGGTAGGTTGATTGAAAAACATCTATAGCTTTCAAACAGTATCACATTTTTTGAATCCAAAACATGTGTCACATTCTATGCTTCACATACTATAGGATTAAAAAAGGAAAAATTGAATTTCATGAAGTTTTGACCAAGTTAAGTGGTAAGACATATGAGTTTTTATATTTTCAAAAATTTGTAATAAAAAAATTCATAAATAATTATTTACTTGGAAAAAAATTACAAAAAATATATCACATCGTGACATGAGTCCTCCACTTATATCTAAAATATTATATAAAAATATTATCATTTTATTGTGGTTAGGGTGGTCAGACAGACACCTACTTCTTATTTTTTCCCTGAAATTTAAGTACTATTGCATTGAAATTTCAAATTTTCACCAAATAGATTTATTTTATTTTTAAACAAACCTAGTAGTTTAAAAACTAGATTCAATTTTCTACAAATTCTATTCTTACATATTTTTGAAATAATATAGATAACTTATTCAAATTTTTACATCAAGTTGCCTAACTTTGATTTTTCTGAATTTTTTGCCACTTAAGGGCCTGTTTTTTCCATGATGATCCTGCACATACCCGTATGAAGTCTTGGTGATGAGCGTTTGTCTCACTGATGCAGTGGGATGTGTTCGGTATGACTCCTAAGCTCGGTATGGAGTCTTAGCGAATATGGAATGTCTGGCCGATAGAAGACTTCAAGGTAACTTGGAACATCGATATGACCTCTCAGCGAAAGCGGTATGTCTTGCCGACTGATGAACACTTTGATGTGACTTGAAGACTTCAGAGTAACGTCTCAGCGAAAGCGATATGTCTTGCCGACTGTTGGACATTTCAGAGTGACCTTTGAACATCAGTATGATGTCTCATTGAATGGCGATTGTCTCGTCAATGAGAATGCTGAGGTCGATGTGACTTGGGAACTTCGGTAAGATGTCTTGGCGATAAGGGGAAGTCTGAGCGATAGCTTTCTGGACTTGGTGTAACGTCTCGCCGATAGTGAAGACTCTTGGCGATAAAGACGATATGGGCTTTGTGGCATCGGGGAGACACTATTAGTGTCTCACCGACATGCAACATAGGTTGAACGCCTTTTGACCGAGTGAAGACTGTCTGATGTGGTGCGATTTGGACCAATCAGAGAAAGCAAGATGTGAACCATTTTTTGAACCATTTTTGTGTGGAAGTTGGAAAACTAAAACACGAGGAAGTGGAGACATCTAATGATGTTGGGCTGGATGATTCGTTAGTTCTGATCCGACAGTTGGAAAAGAATGATTTCATAGAGCCTGCAGAGAACGAATGTATATACGTATGCATTGGACGTTCTAAAGAAGAGAGCTGATAAGCCAAGGAGCTAAGGCCGAGAGCCAAAGAGAGAACGATAGAGAGAGGACCGAGTGGCTGGCTGAAAGGTCGAGGCCATGAGGTCGAAGCAGAGGATTGAGAGGCAGAGTTAAGCTGTTGGAATCTCTCGTGATCATGATTGCTTTGGTTGATCTCTCAGGGATAGTTTTGCTACTAGTTGTATCCAGAATGAACAAGATGTAATCTCTGAAAGGCTAAGAGCCTGAAACTATATTGTAACTTTCTGTTGTTGAATAATACAATGGCTCAAGCTTTGGAGAGTGGGTTTTTTCACCCGAAAGGGTTTTCCCCATGTAAAATCTTTGTGTTATGTTTTCCGTAGTATCTTTCATCTGTGTTGTTGCTTGCTATTGAATTTACTTGTGTTTTTCTCAAAAGGATTAATGTGGGAAATAAACTGTCTATTCCGCTTTAGGACATAGTAGTACGTGTCTTTGAGGCAACCTGATTGAAATTAAAGTTACCGAAGGCACTATTGTTTGGAGTTTTCATTACATGCGCCCTATTTTCCCTTACAAATATAGGTGGTCCAACATGCTTTATCCCTAGTCATAGATAGTTCTCTAGCCCTCAATTTCTCAAATAGTGTGAACGAGGCCCACATGTAGGTGTGAGCCTTGTCCATCTGGTGCTACCACCAAAGTGATGGTAGTGACCATGATGAAATGCATAATTGGTGTGACCATGACACCATGTACCAACTAGTGCATGTAGATGTTCCTGATGATGTCCTCTAGCATGACATAGGCTGAGACAAAAAATATGGCTAGGTCAGTGATCCTCGATCCTCACAACCTCACCTCACATGGGTTGTCATAGGATCTAGTACACATCCTCGAGTGTGACTGTCATATCCTCCTTCAAAAGATGGAAGGTGGATATGTCTGTATCACAATGCTCCATGAGCACCATCAATATCAGATCGTGGAACCTCATTGTGGGCATCATGTATTCCCATCATAATCTCACATCCTAGAGGTACCCAATCTTGGTGGTTGTTAGCACTTGTGTGTTCCCACACAACATCGTATATACATGACCACTTGCATGCTCTTACATATTTGGAGAGTCTTGCAATTGCATCATTTTTTTATCAGTTTCTCCTCATTGTGAAATCTAAAGCAAGTTCAAAATTTCATGATTCGACCAAAATCTTAAGGCAATAGCACCCAATAGGACAAAAGTGCATCCTAGAACCCAATGCTTGATTCAGATGCTAGTGCACCCTTTGGATGTTAGCGCCCTTTCTAGATATCGGTGCCCAAGTTGGACACTAGCACATAATAGGATTCATTTTGGTATGAAAATCAATAAAAAATGATCTTATTTATATGCAAAATTCAAAATGCAACTTAAATCATGGGCTTGGGTGCCCTGTTATATAGTCCCTTAATACCTATAGCTTGGGTGGGTAGCATGGTTGTCTATGCAACATTTTTGCTCCTAGGGCTATTCAAACCTCTTCAAATTCTTAGAAGTTGAAAAGTCAAAAGAATAGTAAAAAGTAAATTTTTATTATTTATCAAAAAAATAGTAAAAATAAAAAATATTATATTTTTTTCAAAATTTTCACCCTTTTTATAAAGCACCCCTAATCTAAATCTTTATAACTTGAGCCTATGAACTTTTATTTTCATGTTGTTTGTTGCATTGAAATCTTGGTTTTATTTTCTTTCCTCATTTTTTTTTTTATCCTAGTGTTGTTTTATCAAATGACCCTGCCAAAGGCATTTTAATCAACCCTTTAAAAATCCACAAAGGAAGATCACTACCTTGTTTCTACATCCATGAAAGAATGTATAAATAGGGGGATATATATCTACCCTTGAGTTTCATCCTAGATCACATTCTCATTCTCCTTAAATTTTTTAGACAATCACATCTTGTTTTCCTGCAGGATGATTTTGGCTTTTTGACAAAGTGGTTTTTCAAGATGTTATTTTAAACACTATGGTATTGAAGGTTCCTACATTGGAGGCTTCTTTCTCTCACTTGATAATGTTTTGTGTCCCCTACAATCCTTTTGGGTATCCTTTACATGTTTATTTGCTTTCCTGTACTTTAGCTTGCATATGCATGTAGTGTCATACATCTACTAAAGTGAGTGCTAAATGTAGTGTTGTAAATTGTGTAACATGATGACACAAGCATAATTTAATGCTTTATTTGGTTCTTTCTTTTGTATCCGTTCCCCTAATTTCCATTTTATGACTATTTTTTGCCTTGATCTTATCTCCAACTCAAGAGAAATGCTTTGTGTTGCCCTAAAACCCTTATCGTTGATGCTATACCAAAACCTTGGTCAATGCTAAAGTTGTGGTTAATTCCTAGGTCATGAGACCTTTTATCAATTGCTTTTGCCTAGGTGATGCGACATACTAGAGTCTAGACTCTATATGCAAAAAGAGAAGACACTTTTAAAAGTTGACCTTTACTTTGAGCAAAATGACCTTGACTTTGACATTCAACTTTATGTCATAATGACTCCAAAATTCAAATTTTACATGTCAACCTTCACCTAAGGTCACCCTCTTGCTTCCTATTTAAGCTTGTAATTTTTTTATTGTTAGCAACAATATGAATTCTACGTCAAAGCCTTGTTAGAATGAACATTTAGCTCTGCAATTTGAAAAGATACTCTTGAATTGTGAACAATATTTACAACTATTTTCTTTCTTGGTACCTTGGTTGAAGCTCCATGAGTGTTACATAATGGTTGGGATTATTGATTGATAATCATCTCGTGCCTTTTCATCGCGATTTGCTATGGTTCCAATTGGTTTTCACATTCAAGCTTTGATCACCTTTTTTCATTGAGGTGAAGTGATTTTTATGATTTGTTTCCCTTGAGCAAAGTATTTCTCTTGGGTTGGATCTTGTAATATCTTGTTTGAGGCATATAGACACTCTAACACACTTGAGTAGGGTTTTGATTATTATTTTACTTGTCACTTCTTGTCACAATATTAGACATGCACTTAAGATTCATAACACATATCAACTTGGTTATTCGTGGAGACCTAGAAAGATAAAAATGGGGGTTTGACTAGAAAAACTCCAATATGGTACAACCCTTTTCCATCTTTGTGCTTGCATAGGTTCAATTTTGGGATAAGAAATAATAAGAGTTGACAAAGGAGATTAACACATAAGTTTCCATACTAACACCTAATCCATACATCGCAATTAGGACTTTAGCACAATGTGCTATCATTTGTGTTCAACACACTTGCATCTTGGATAGTGGCTTTCAATTTCTAATGATAGATTCTTCTCTGTTTGCTCTTTCCTGATTTGTATTTTTTTTTGTAAATTGTAATATTTATTTAATTAGATTATGATTTACATTTCATAGATTAATCAAATCATATTTTTATCAATCAATCCTCTTTGCAACAAAGGAACATAACCTAAACAACTTGACTCTCCTCCGTAGACATTAGTCAAACATAATGCTTTTGTTGATTTGTGTTTCAATATTTTATAAAAAAAAAATTGATCCAAATAAATTTGCTAATTAATCTAGACACCTTTCTTTTTCCACTAAAACAAATGCAACTTTAAAATAAAACTCATATATTTCATTGATATAATCATCTTGAAAACCACACAATCATAAGAGTCAAAATTCTACATTAAATAAAATTACATACTTACAAAACAAAATTATAAACGTGATTGTGTTCCAAACACATAAATATATGAATGTTATTATGTTCAAACACGTAACTACCTACTCAAAATTTAGTAGGCCCAAACTTCGGAACCATAATTCAATCTCAAATCTTGGATATCAAGAATATATATATATTTTAAATAAAATCATAATTTAACTTAGGGATCCAAAGCATGGTCGAAAAGTGTCAGATCATAACTGCCGATTTTGACCTGTAGAACTTGGCGACCTAACAACAATTTCTTTTTTATTCTTGTGTCGTCAGCTTGGGAAAGAAGGAAGAAACATCTACTCACTAAAATATTAGTTTTTGTAACATCGAACAAAGATAACGTGGGGCATTCAGGTTTGGCAGTACAAGAGTTTATACCTACTCTGATCACGGGAAGACTTAAATCATGGACAGAACTGCGTTTGGACGATCGAAAAGTCTTTACTTGGACTGCGTGCTTAAACGATTTGGACGCCGCCACACCACATTTTGACAATCCAAAAGTTTTTTCGTAGTGCCGGACTGGGGTTTGCATTGCATTTATTTCCACGCTTGCAGCAACGACAACAGCTCTCGCAGTTAGCAACATCAATAGATCTCTGTGCTGTTCAAGCAGATTTTTGTTGGTCTATTGTTTCCAGAAAACATGTCTGGTATTTTGATTGG
>VDFB02295201.1:0-32498 GCA_007258455.2 Sequoia sempervirens
CCTTGTTCATGAAGGCCTAGACCTTTACCTTTGCAGTTCATGTTTTGGAGTATGTGATGGACAATGGGACTAGGTGTAGGTGGAACACTAGACACAAGTTCCTTATTGGATGGAGAAAATGAAGCAACAAAAGATAATGGTTGTTGTTGTTCTAAGGAGGAATATTCAAGAATGAGAGTTAAAAGACCAAGTGGATATGATGGATTTGATGGTGGATGTGGAAGGATCATTGGGATTTTGATTAACATTGCATTCACTAAGATCCACTATATTTTTTTGGTCTTCTATGTTGGCTTGGGAGGCATATGTCTCATCATGACAAGTGAATGTTTGTGGATCATGGATAGGACTAGGTGGAGGTGTATTTGGGATATCTTGCTCATGCATGGGTATAGGATCAAGTTGCTCATGGATAGGCTCTTCATCATTATGGATTTCATCTTGATCATAGAAAATATATAGATTATGGATAGGCTGGATGAAAGTGATTTGAACTTGATTAGGACTAGGGATTGATGTTTCCACATGCTTGGGAGTAGACTCTTGGTATAACTCTTGTGGTTTCATGGAAGTGAAAGTAAAAGGTTCTTGGATAAGTTTGATAGGTCCTTGATATTCATCAATAAGAGAGTATGATGGACTTTGACTTGGGCTTATGATAGGAGGGTCTTGAATAGGCTTGATAGCTTGTGGGTCACATGATGGGCTTGAAGGGATAGGCATGTTAATGGAGGGCTCTTGGATACTCTCAAGGATAAGACTTTGATGGCATGGAGATGTTTTATTCCTTTCTAATAGCCATTGGATCACATCCTTTGTAGGTGGATAGGTGGATTTGGGTAATACCATAGGTTTACTTTTAAAATGTTTGAATTTAGGGCGTAGATTTGATGGAGGATTAGATTATGGTGGGCATAATGAAGAGTTTGATGGGTTAGAAGGTGGAGAGGCCAATGTATTAGGACTAGGACATGGTGGCTTAGGGATAGCAATTTGATTGGACCGTGGTATGATAAGTTATAGGGTGCATGAACTAGATTGGTGTTCCCCTTGTCAAATGGAGCATGAAAATTGAAAGACTCTTGATTTTGTTTCCAAGGTGGACTTGGGCTCCTATGTTATTGTTGTGATATGGGTGGATGTGTTGATGTGGCATTGACATGATAGGTAGATGGGTTAGGTTGGCATGATGGTGAAGGTGAAACATAGGATTGTGGTTGAATGTGTTGAGGTTGGAATGGTGTTTGGACTTGTTGTGGTATGATTTGTTGTTGTGATAATGATGGAGCCCGGTTGCATAGGATAATGGTTGTTGAGAGGTGGATTTATATGGATAAGAGTTGACATTGGAAGAGGTGGGATAATATGATGTGGAATTGTTATGGAAGGATGTGGGATAAGGTGATATGGAATTGTTTTGATAGGTGGATGGATTAGATTGATATGGAATGGAGGGAGATGCCACATAGAAAGGAGGTGGAATTGATTGATGTTGAATGAATAGAGGATGATGTGCTTGTTGGGTTTGACAAGTGGCTATGAGATATTGGGCTTGTGCTATGAGTTGTTGCATTTGAGGTGATTGGTTTGTTTGAAGTTGAAATTGTTGGATGAAGCCTTGGAGCCTGTGTATAATTTGTTGGTCTCAGGGTTGTGGTGCTTGATAAATTGATTGGAGGAAGTCTTGGAATTGGGGTACTAGGTCTTCTAGTGTTGGCATGGTGTCACTTTTGGCAAATATTTGATTAAGATTATGATGATGATTTAAAATGATGTAATTGCTTGAATGACTAGGATGATTTGGCTTGGAAAGATTGGATGATGTGGAAAATGTTTATTGAAAGTTTGACTTGGGCAATATCAAACACAAGATCTCACATCTAAATGCATGAACACATGCACAAAAAACAATGATAGGAGCAAATGCTCAGAAAAGGAAAGCACAAGTGATAGGTGAAATGGATTATGATGATGAGGTTGATGAGAATGAAATGTCTATTTCCAATGAAGACAATCAATTAGAAGGGGAAGATAATGATGGCAATTGCAATACTATGCAGGATGAAGAAGCTGAAGATAAAGATATTGAACAGGAAATTTTTTCAGGATTCAACAAGAATCAAAATGAAAGCATAATAACTGAGAAAAAGGCTTCAAGCAAGGATAAACATCAGCAAGGCAGAAATGAAAGAGGGGGGAGAATTTTCGAGGCTGACTTTCTTTTAACTGGAAATACAAATATTTTACTTGCTCAAATATGTAATGTACTTCTCTATCTCATATTTTATTATTGGGAAAGGATGAATATATATAGAACTTTAGAAGTATGTGATTTAGGTTAAGAGATGCATACTACAAAAATTTTAATCAAAATGGTTTTACTACCACTCATAAATTAATTTCATAAAAAATTGTGCTAAAAATTGCAGATTGCAGAAAATGTGCAAAACAAGTTTTTGTCCATTCTGTCTCAAATATTGACCGTTGCTCCATCATAGACTATAATGGGGATCCCAATATTCCAACACTTCAGACAGATGGAATTAACTTTAAATCCCTATTGATGCTTGGTGATGAACTTGACTTGGCTGGATTAACAACAAATAACATAAATGTTATGCTTGAAAATTATGGTGTTGAATCTGCTCGTGCAACTATTGTTGCAGAAGTGAAAAGTGTATTTGATTCCTATGGCATAGTTGTTAACAGTCGTCATTTGAGTTTAATAGCATATTTCATGACATTTGATGGTGGTTTTAGGCCAATGATCAGAATTGGTATAGGTTCAAACACATCACCATTTCTTAAAATGACCTTTGAGGCAGCCACCAAATTCATTGTGGAGTCCTGTTTGCAGGGGGGGACAGACTGCCTGGAATCACCATCTTCCCGAATTGTTCTTGGGCAGGTTGCAAAAGTTGGAACT
Organism: Sequoia sempervirens; assembly: GCA_007258455.2. Classification (NCBI taxonomy): domain Eukaryota; kingdom Viridiplantae; phylum Streptophyta; class Pinopsida; order Cupressales; family Cupressaceae; genus Sequoia; species Sequoia sempervirens. The sequence goes on from VDFB02295201.1 coordinate 2,927, forward strand.
GGTTGTTTTGACATTTTACAGAACTTGCAAGTATCATGATCTTTTTAAATGTCATTATTCTTGGTCATTTTGTCACTGTATTCTTTTACTGTAATCATTTGTTAACCAAATTCAACTCAATGTAACTCATTAATGCACATAAATTTTTTCCTAAGTATGAATATCTTGTCATGCTTGCATTTTTTGAACGCGTAATCATTGAAGCAGATTGGAATTTTTAATGGTCAAGGATATCATCTTTGGTTATCAGAATGCAATATGAGAGGAGTTTCTATCTCATCCATGGAAACAGGTTCTAGTTTTTGAAAACAAAGCATCATCTTTCTTTGTTTAACTTCAGTTTTGAGTGTTTTGGAGATCATTAAGGGCATTGCAGTTTTATAAACCTGCAGCTCCAATTTAAATCTAAAACTTTCAATAGAATGTGAGGCTCAATATTGCAGATTATTGAAATGAAGTTCAAAAATTCTACTTGGAAGTGTCGTATAGTTTCTCTTTTTCAAGGCTTCCATGCCCATTGCCTTCGGTGGACAAAATTGAATTTTGGATGGCCATCTCTTGCTGATCTTAACGGGTATCTATTTTCCAAGCAGGGTTACCATTCTATGGTGAGTCAGGAGGTGCTTAAACATGCTCTGGTAAAACACCCTTGTAATTTAAATAATAGTTTTGTGTTGCCAGTCCTTTTCCCTCCATGGCAAACTTTACCACATTTTCTGGAGAAAGTGATAGGTGGAACAATTAAAAGAGATGACCTCTCCTCTAATAAAATAAATCTTAAGGTTGATCTAAAAAAATGCAATGGCAAAGTCTTTAGTTTTATTTAATGTTTTCATATTAATCAAGTGTTTCAATAGCTAGTAAGCTTTATAGAGAGAGGGGAAGCAGGTACATGAAACTTGTAGTCTAAATGGACACATCAAAACTATGTTTGAAGTTTTGTTTAAAAGACTTATCCTACGAAATGTTTCCTCTCCTACTGGTGAGAAAACGTGTTTCTCGCTCAGCTTGTGCACTTATACTTCAAGCTTGCCTTAATATATCTTTTGTGTAATAATTCAACTATATCTTATCAAGAAAATATTTCTCACTTTCTCTTGAGTGGCCTTGATTTAGGGTACCATATTTTTTATGGTATATGTCTTTAAATTTCAGGTCATATCTTTGCTACACTGTTATTTGTGGAGATGTAAACTCTCCTATTTTGGCAGCACTACTAGAAGTTGCCTACAAGGTTGACGAATTGATTTTTTTCCCTGATGTTACCACTAATTAATGACCTTAGATATGGCACAACTGACAGGTGTTTCACTTTTGTCTTCCCTATCTCATTCCCTAAGAAAATGAGAAGGCATGTGCCCCCTCTTTTTTATGTTGTGCTTGTTTCCATCTTTTTCTGCTCAACCACTACCCACACTACATTATTTTATTACATCGATGCTCATTTTCAGTTTTTGAATACAGTCGTAGCATTAATGTAGTCATTAGATATCATATTTAGATCTTGTTCTACAAATACAAAACATTTTCTAATTCATGCCCAGTAAGCTATCTTTAAAACTAATTCCAACATAGATGTGTACTTTGTTTTGAAATTAGTTTAGAATTCTATTTGTGTTATGTTGTTTTTGTTAAGGTTTACCCTTATGGTTATGTTAGAACGCTTTCTCAAATATGAATAATTGATAAGAGTAAACTGGATATGAAATAGGGGAGAGGGGCCAGTAGTCATGTGGGCTAACTTTCTAAGTATGTAGTGGTTGCATGGAATATCATAGGACCTCCATTTTTTTATGAAATGCAGACTGACCTCTTATCCATCTATAACTAAGGTTTGGAGGTGTGACTCATCACACAACTTGCCACATCAGCATATCTGTTAAAGAATGAAGCCCAACGGTCATGGCTCTTGGCATGACCCAACAGTTGAGGTCTCTAGCTGTTAGACTTATTTTCATTTGGTTAAAAACTTGGTATGCTGTATTTGAAGTTATATAGAATGTATGCTGTTAAAAACTCTGATGAATAAGATTTGCCCTGCTAAGATAGTGGACGTAGCCAATATTGGTGAACCACTGTAAATCTTTTGTCTCGATTTTTTCATTGTTTCCTTTTGTCTGTTATTCTGCATGTGCATCTTCGTTTACAATTTGTATTAGAGCTCGGTGGTGGAGCTATAGCTATTTGGGAATTCGGTGTAGAATTTCCTGAGTTATGGAGGAATCGAAGATAGAGAAATTCAGGGACAGAATTTCGGTTTATGGAAAGTGCAGATGGAGTCTTTGTTGATTAAGCAGGATCTTTCACTCGCGCTTGAAGGGAAAGCAAAGAAGCCATCTTCGATGGCAGAGGAAGAGTGGGAGAAGTTGGACAAAAAGGCAAGAGCTACGATCTTCTTTTCGTTGTCCAGTAACATATTGTTCAATGTTTCAGCAGAGAAGACTTTGAAGGAGTTGTGGGAAAAGCTTTCGTCAATGTATGAGATGGCTTCTACTTCAAACAAGGTATTTATTATGAAGAGGTTGTACAATCTGAAAATGAAAGAAGGTGGGATTGTTTCAAATCGCCTTAATGAGTTCAATACTTTAGTTACTCAATTGATTTCGGTGGGAATTAATTTGGATAGTGAAATAAAGGCCATTTTATTGTTGTGCTCTTTACCTAATAGCTGGGAAGGTGTAGTAATGGCAGTTAGCACTTCGGTGGTTGCCAAGAGCAAGTTGAATTTTGATGATGTTGCAGGAACTCTTCTTAGCGAAGACATGAGAAGGAAAAATCAAGAGTCTCCTTCTGGTGATGCCTTGACCATGGTGAGTAGGGGCAGGCCTCAAGATAGAGGCAAAGACAATTATAGAAGAAGATCAAAATCTGCAAAACGATCAAAATCAAGAGGCAGAATTGGTGATTGTTGGTTTTGTGTTAAAGCTGGCCACACAAAAAGAATTGTTATTCTTACAAGAAGGCGCAAGAAAAGGTTAAGGACAGCGAAGTCAATACTCTTTTTGATAAAGAGGAAAGCGTTTTAATCCTCTCCACAAGTGACACCACTTCAGATTCATGGGTGTTGGACTCGGGTGCGTCTTTTCATGCCACTTCATGCACGGAGGTCTTCACAAACTACCAGGAAGGTCAGTTTGGAAGTGTCTACTTAGGAGACAATAAAGTGTGTGATATCATTGGTAAAGGTGATGTTTTGTTACAGCAAAGAGGCGAACATAAGTGGTTGTTAAAAGATGTCCGTCATGTTGCAAAATTAAAAAGGAATTTGATATTAGTTAGCCAGCTCTATGCACAAGGTTGCAATGTTAATTTTTCTTCGGAAACTTGGAAAGTGACTAAGGGATCTTTGGTGATTGCAAAGGGAAATAAAGTAGGCAGTCTTTATGTTTTTGAAAGTCATGCTGAAGTAGGAGCTGCGTTGACAATTGAGGATAGCGGGACAGAGCTGTGGCATAAAAGGCTCAAACACATGAGCAAACTAGGACTTAAAGTCATGCTTAAAAGAGAACAACTTTCGGGTCTGAAATTCATTGACTTGGAGTTTTGCGAACATTACCTCTTATAGCAAACAGAAGCGGGTCAGTTTTTTGAAAAAGGTCGTGACAAGAAGACCACACCCTTGGAGCTGGTTCATTCGGATGTCTTCAAGCCTACTGAGGTAACCTTTATTGGAGGTGTGAATTACTTTGTCACATTCCTTGATGATTGTACTAGGAGGGTCTGGATTTATATGCTCAATCGAAAATCTGAAGTGTTTAGTAAATTTAAAGTTTTTAAAGCTTTAGTTGAGAATCAGTTTGGGCATAGCATTAAATGTTTACAAACAGATAATGGTGGTGAATTATGTTCATTAGAATTTGATAATTTTTGTGCGGATAATGGTATTCGCCGAATAAAAATTGTTCCTCTTACACCTCAAGAGAATGGTGCAGCTGAAAGGTTAAATATAACAATTTTGGAAAGAGCTAGGTGTATACTCTCTAATGCTAGTATGGGTAAAGAATTTTGGACAAGGGCGTGTAATACTGTTGTGTATTTGATTAATCGAGCACCTTCATCTCAATTAAATTTTGATATTCTGAAAGAGAGGTGGATGTGCAAACGGATTTCTTATAGCCATCTACGCATCTTTGGTTGTGAAGCGTTCGCTCTTGTTCCCAAGGAGAAGCGAACTAAATTAGATCCTAAGTCCAGGCGCTATCTTTGTTGGGTATGGTGCAGATCAATATGGATTTCGGTTGTGGGATCCAGTTCACAAAAAGATTATCCGTAGCCGCGATGTAGTGTTCAATGAGAAATCCTTTCTTGCTTTCCAAATTCGAGATAAGCCAGTTATAGAGTATATTCCTCTGTCTCTTTTTGAGAATTCTTCATCACCTGGAGTCTCACAGTCATTACCGAATCCAAATCTAGTGGGAGCTTCTTCAGTCATTTCAATTTCCTCTCCTATTTCAAGTTCTTTGTCTTCAGGCGGTAGTCAGAATACTGGGCCGGTCTCGGAAGGTTCATCGCCCAGCACAAGGCATATCTCAGATGAATTCCGTCCTAGCATGGAGAATTTCACAGAGTCCCAACGGCTCATTTCAGAGCCTTTACCCTCTTTGCAAGGTTCACGTGGTGCAGAGTCTTCACGGCTTGATGCTGAAAATCAACGTTTCCTGTCCGAGTCTCAGAATTGTTTGCCAGGTCGTTCATTCATTGAGACACCGATTGGAACAGAGCTCTCATCCTTCAAAAATTTAGATTCCCTCTGTGATTGCAGTCGAGGGGTCTTGGTTGGTTCGCGTGCTGATGCTTCACGCGATCGTGTGCAATCCTGTGCTGAGGCTTTATGCCGTCCTGAGGAGCCACGAATAGAGTACCCACACTGTTTTGAGGAATCACGTGGGGAAGGTTCTCAGTTCCGCCTAGACCACGAGCTTTCCTCGCCATTTGCAGGTGCAATTCGGCCTCCAAGTTGTGGTGATTTCCGACCACAATTTCCTAATTCTACAGAGTCTGTCTCACAGGACATCAGTTTTCCGGGAAGTGATTTCCAATCGGAAAATAACCTGAGAAGGTCTACCAGGCAGAGGCGACCTCCTGCTAAGTTCTTTGATTATGAGTTATTGTTTTGTGAAGAGGCAGAGCCCGAGTTGTTGATCTCAGATCAGACAGAGCCAGCTAATTTTAAAGTTACTACTAAAGATGTTGATTGCCTTAAATGACAGGATGCAATGCATGAAGAGATGGAGTCGTTACTAACAAACCAAACTTGGGATTTGGTACCTCTTCCGTCGGATAGAAAAGCATTGAAGAACAAATGGGTGTACAAATTGAAGGAGGAAGATGGAGGCAAGAACTGTTATCAAGCCAGGCTAGTTGTGAAAGGTTATGGGCAACAAAAAGGAATTGATAGTTGTGAAAATGACAACAATTCAAGTTGTTTTGGGTCTTGCAGCTGTTTGGGATCTTGAGCTTGAACAGCTTGATGTCAAAACTATGTTTTTACACGGAGATGTTGATGAGGAGTTGTACATGGAGCAGCTTGAAGGATTTGCCAAAAAGGGGCAGGGACATCTTTATTGCAGGTTGAAGCGAAGTCAATATGGGCTCAAGCAAGCCCCAAGACAATGGTATCTTAAATTTGATTGTTTCATGATTGAGAATAAGTTTATAAGGTGTGAATCTGATCCATGTGTCTATTTCAAATAACTTCCTAATGGTGAACTTTTTATTCTTCTACTCTATGTTGATGGCATGTTAGTAATCGGCACTAGCATGAGAATTGTTCCTGAGCTTAAGGATCAGTTAGATAACAAATTTGCTATGAAGGATTTAGGGGCAGCAAAAAGAATTCTTGGTATGACCATTTCTCGAGATATTTCTCGAGATAGAAAGAAGAGAGAAATCAGGTTGTCACAGAAACAATACATTGATAAGGTACTAGATAGATTTGGTATGACCAATGCTAAGCCCGTCAGTACTCCCTTAGCTAGTCATTTTCGATTATCTTCTGAAATGTGTCCTACAACTCAAGAGGATCAGGAATTTATGGAGGACATTCCTTATACATTTGCAATTGGCAACATTATGTATGCCATGGTCTTTACTCGTTTGGATATTGCTCATGCAGTGGGAGTAGTTAGTCGATTTATGAGTAATCCTGGTAAACCTCATTGGGAGGCGGTCAAATGGATCTTAAGGTATCTTAAAGGTACTTCTGATTATGGGTTGTGTTTTGGAAGAGACAATGCTCAGCTACAAGGATTTGTTGATTCTGATTTAGGCGGAGATTTAGACAAACACAGGTCTACTACCAGTTATGTTTTCACTTTTGCTAGGGTAGCTATTAGCTGGGTTTCCAGATTACAACAATTCGTTGCTCTTTCTTCTGCTGAGGCTGAATACATGGCTCTCTTCGAAGGAGCCAAGGAGATGACATGGTTCCAGCATTTGTTAAGTGAGTTGAGCTATAAGCAAGCTGATTTTGTTCTTTTTTGTGATAGTAGCAGCGCCATTTTTATGACTAAGCATCATACATCTCAACATCGCTCTAAGCATATTGACTTGGAACATCACTATGTTCGCCATGTAGTCAAAGAGGGCAAGTTACGGCTTGCTAAAATTGATACAACCTTGAATCCAGCTGATGCTTTGACAAAGGCAGTCTTGCGAGAGAAGTTTGAATACTGTACGGCTTCTCTCAGCCTTGTACCAGTTTGATATTAGAGGAATTGCAGGGGAAGTCTTGATTTGGAGTAGTCTTCGTTGGTCTTCAAGTGGGAGTTTGTTAAAGAATGAAGCCCAACGGTCGTGGCTCTTGGCATGATCCAACGATTGAGGTCTTTGGTTGTTAGACTTCTTTCCATTTGGTTAAAAACTTGATATGTTGTATTTGAAGTTATATAGAATGTATGTTGTTAAAAAATCTGATGAATAAGATTTGCCTTGCTAAGATAGTGGCCGTAGCCAATATTGATGAACCACTATAAATATTTTGTCTCAACTTTTTCATTGTTTTCTTTTCTCTGTTATTTTGCATTTTTTGTGCATCTTCGTTTACAATATCTACTAAGAAGTATCCAAAATTTGACTTTTTAAAGATTAGGCTAAAACCTAATCATGGTACCCCTAGTAGTTGAGCAAAACTAATATGCAACTTAAATGGACCAAAAACCTATTGGTAACCATAAATCTTTGTTATCTCTAACTTTTATATCCAACACAAATGGACCAATAGTTGAATACAAAATAATTTATTATAAAAATAAAACACATTATTATTTAAAATACAACTTATCTTCAACAAAAATGGAACAATAGTTGAACACTAAAACTTTTTGACAATCTTTCACATTTCATGGGAAAATACAAGGTATTGTTGTACCTTTTTGTTGTGGTGAACAAAATCTATTATATAAAACTCTCGGACATAAATTGTCCGACAAGTGCATGAAACGTGTTTTCACTGGTGTAATATGTTTGAATAGGATGGAAGCAAATATTTATAAAATGCTGGTGGATGAACTTCGTGGCAGTGACAGATGGCAACCTGGGAGCCAGGCCAGAGGCAACATCCACGGGGCCGAAACTGGACGACATGGTTTGTCGTGGGCTGCATGGACTCCGGCGTTTAGAAATATGGAGTCCATTTGATCAATGTTTAGTTATTTTTATTACACTTATGGACTTATTTGTTTACATTTTAGTATGAATAATATGTGGTAGATTAGAATATTATGGCACAGTACTGTAACTTGTCCACAACAATCAAACCCTTTGTAACTATTGGCCCCTCTCCCCTACTCAAATAAATACATTATTGCAACCATAATTTCACATCTTCCTATTCCAATAGGTTTTGTACTTCTTGTAATGCTCACTAAGTTTGCATATGTTGGTATTAGATAGTGTATTGGCAACATGGAAAGCATAGCTTTGCAATTGAATGTTTTAATCATTTACTTTCTTTTGTTGTGTCTACAATGGACAAATATAAGGCAAAATGATTTAAGAGTCTTTATAAAATACTAACAATTTGAAGGTGAACTTGTAAAAAATCTAAGCATATGCAACTTGATTGTGTGTGAAGCAACACGATGATGTGACATTTTTGTGCATATTGTCGAGACCTATAGAGTGGGTAGCGGGTTATGCAAGCCAATAAAGGAGATGATAATAAGAGGTGAGGTGAGTTCATATTTATTTAAAGATTCTCTTTCTTTTGCCTTGTAATGTCAAATGATACAATCCTCACAACTAAAAAACAATTGATGGTTTACTATTAGGGATGGTGCAGAGAAAGGCTTGTAATCATTCTTTGGAGCCACATCGATTTGACTCTAATATCATAAGTGGAGGCATGGATCTTATCAGTGATTTAAAGACTAGCATATCTATCTTAGATAAATTTATGTAAAAATATTTGTAATGAGATTATTTTTGAGGTGCTTGTTTTTAGAAATATTGGAAGGAACTATAATTTTATTTATATGTTTTTATGATGTAAAATTGAGGGTTTTGAAAAGGCTCAACATCTTATACAAAAATATAAAGATCTAGCAATGTGCTAGTTTAGAGTAGAGACCAACAACAAATATTACTATAAACTAAACTAAGCTACACAATCATAAAAACAACTAGCAAATACCTAGCTAACAATTAACCAACAATTGTTCCTAGACCAACAATAAATAGGCCTACGTACCAAACCATGTCACCTAAAACCAAAAAAATGGTTAGTAGAGATCTTGTAATGCAACTTTTCTCCCAAAGTTATGTGAGTATTAACAGCGGGTTTAATAGATTGAATATTAGAATTAAGATAATTTACAAGAAATATTATTAAAATTGATGTGAATAATCAAAAAAATCAATAAATGATAATTTAGTTAAGAATTTCAAAATAAACAATTAACATGATAAATTGAATAACAAATTCATATAATTCAATTATTGATTAACATTAGAATAATCTATATAATATACCCAATATACTATACATCAATGGTTTTTAATATTTATCTGAATCATAGCACTTGGAAAAGCCACTCTCACCTTAGGAAGATGTTAATGGTATTGGTTCTCGCTATGGAACATGTTGGAGGACTTTTGTTAAAATAGTTTGTGCCTACTTGCACAAAAAGGTGTGCCTACTAACACAAAGTATTAGCCAAGACAATCCTGGGTGTACTTTGTCCTTCAAATTAGCCACAATCTACGCACCCCTCTCCAATGCCCATAGCCCCACCAAACCACTTCCTTCTTCCTTGAGTGTTATCCATGTCCCTTTCCAAGTCTCACATAAATTCTTTATATAAGCCTTAAGTGGTGTTTCCAAACCATCACACCCTTTCATAAAGGTTGCATTTTATTATTATATAATTAAAAAAAAAATCCTTCTTTTTAATCTTAAATATTCTCCATTAATATTCATTTAAACCAAGGAGCATATTATCCTTTATTTTTCTATTTCCTTCTAATGCTTTCATAACTAATTTTCCACTATGGGTTCATAACATTTCTCTCCCCTGTAATTTAGTTGTTCTCGGTAGCTCAAGTTAAATCTACATAACAAATCACAAAAAATAATTAGGATATTAGTAAATCTATCACTTTAATTTCATACATAGTTTTGTTTCACCAATTCTAGATCTTATCCAAGAATTCTTTCTAGTTTAGTTTTAATCAAAATTAGATCAAATAGAAATACCTCACTAATAAATAAAATGATTAAAACTATAGATGTACTTTTGCATGAAGCAATCATGATTTTACAAGAATCTTAAATATGAGTTTATATACTAGATCTTCCATCTTCTAACTCAAAGAAAAACATTTTATTATTATTCAATATAAATTATTTATATCATATTAATACATAGACTAATGAACAATATGCATAACACATGTTCTGGAGTCATCTATTGCTAAAACTCAAAATATATTCCAAGATGATAATCATGCATTCCAAACTAATGAATATCCTCTTTCCTATACCAAATAAAATTGAATGGAAACAAGTACACAATTATCATTTAAACAAATTTCATATATATATGGTAAAAATCATTTTTCCATTAGACTTTCTTTCAAAATTTATCTTTATTGTTTGTAAGAGTTTTCCATTCATTCGAGTAGTCATCTTCGTCCCCTTGTAAACCAAGGGGAAATATATCCTTGGGGTACTCTAAGACGCATCCAACCATAATGCCTTAACATAGATCCCTCCCAAACTTAGAAAACTTGTGGCACACAACCTCCTTTACTCTTTTTTGCTTTTTGAGGCAACATAGGAATGTTAGGAGAAATGTTCTCACTTCCTATAAGATGAACATTGGTAGGCAATAAAACATGCTCTACCTTATCATTATCAAACACCTTTGTGTTTGACAAAAGTTGAACCTTATGAACTACAAAAGTAGACAACATAAGATAATCCACATGCTCCATAGAAGAGGGGATTAAAAAAAACTACTTCTCTACACCCTCATCCTTGGTCTCTATCACCATGCAAGAAAAGAACCTTTCTTCATCTATTGGCGATATTACTTCTTCTTGTAGTTCCATAGAGTTTCCTAACACGAGGACAAGTTTTTGGGTTGGGGGGACCAAAGGCATTAGTTTGGAGATGGTAAGGGGACGATGGTGACCCCAGGGGGGTGCTGAAATACATATAGTACTTTAAAAAATAGTTATAAATTACATATGAAACTTTGACAAACTAGTTTTAAACATTTGAATTTTGAAGTGAACATTAACTTAGTGTCACTCCTCTTCTTGGTTTTCTTCTTGCTCCTCATCAACCCTTTGCTCTTCATTTTCATTCTTTCACCTTACACTTGAAGCTCACTCTCACACTCACACTATTAGCTTCTTGTTATTTTTTTTATGAATTGAAATGTAGATAGGAGGTGGTTTTATAGAATTTGTTGGGTTTGGGTGGAGCCCATAGGTCATTAGATTTCACACTCGGGCATGGAGTTCAACAAAAGTTTTGATTTTTTTAAATTGCTTTTTGGTTGTCCAGCTGGTGGAGACTCCTCAACATCCCCAAGATGGTTAGGAGACTCCCAAGAGTCCCTCAGACGTCTCAAGGATATCCCAAATTCCCCGACATCTCGATGACGTTTTAGAGATGACAACATTGGTGGCAAGGTGAGGAAAGGTTGTCTCTCCCAAGTCCCCAAGTCTTTGAGACATCCTCGTCTTAAAAATATGGGGGTTTGGGGGGGTGGATGCATCCCTATGGAACATTGTTTCTTCCAAGATATGTAAGAACATCCTTTTAGTATTTGAAACAACCTCTTGATTAGACAAGCCATATATCTATGGATCCATTACTAACCTGTTCTTTTGGTACTCTCGTCCTTGGGAAAAATGAATAATTTCAATTAATTCTTCTTGTTGATCTCGCATTGACTTATCTAGCAACTCCTACATCTGACCTTGCACAATTCTCAAGATAACATCTCCTTGTCACCCTGAATATTGCCTATCTTTTGTTCCTTCCAACTTTTCACATATGAAGTAGTCTTATGTCCAAGTTTTAGGCAAAACTAGCAGAAATTAGGGGAGTTCTCATATTAAATAGCTTGAATCCAATCTCTATATTTTGATGAAACCTCATTTGAAATTACTAAACTCCCTATTGACCATTGCATAACACTAAAATTAACATACAATAACCTTTTATCCACCTTTATGCCTAGATCAAAGGCAATGAAATGCTTAAAGGACTTCACAACCCCCCTCATAGTTTCTTCCTAAAACTTGCACAAAAGCTTAGGTAGCCTTAATGGGGAGAAAGTTTATACTCTTTACTTGGATAAAATCTTTGCTTCTATTTATTCAATAAAATCCTTTCTTTCCCAAGGAACCACATACTTCTCATCAAAATTCTATCACAACAATCTTGATTAAAAAAGGATCTAAAACAAAAATCCTTTCAACATGATAGGGATTTCCACTTGGCCCTTTAGTCTCTAGATTCTTTCAACTCACCTTCTAAATGCATCAATATTTGGTTTTGTTCCTATAAAATCACCAATTAGAAAATTTTCTTTTATTTGGAAAGACCTCTCCACAACATGGTCACAAACAATTTGATGGAAATTGTCTGAACCATATATCAACTCTAAAGTAGTGATATTTGGTGAGCCAGGAAAATCCCTACCTAGAACCCTCTCAGCCCAACATAAGAGGGAACTTAACATTATAATTGTTTTCCCCACTCGATGTCAAAAGAGACATTTTCACCTTTTCCTAGGCCACTTGATAGTACACCTTCTACCTTCAACCTCCTAGACCTCAACCTCTTTAAGATTTGCATTATTGTTTATCAACTTCTCATTCAGATTAAACTCCTCACATGATTTCTTGTTAGAATTAGATCAAGCACCAACGAAAATGGGAGGGAGTTGATCCCTATCACATTCCTACCCTTGAACTAAGTAAAACAATGCCCAACTACACATTATGCCTCTTGTAATGACCACGAATCTCAACAAAATCCAAATTATTCAAGAAACCACTTTTAGAAGTAGGGTCAAGCAGTTTTCCAAAGGATTCACTTGCCCTAAGATGGGCCCCATGCCATTAATCTAATTGAATTCACTTGTCGTAAGATGAGCCTCATGCCATTAATCTATCATTTATAATTCTTCCTCGTTCGGGTATTCAAAGTTGTCATTCTTTTCTCACTATGAATATCATTTTTGTCCCCAACGACAATTGTCTTCATTCTTGAATCAACACCTTTCCTATTTGAAGACCTGACATGCCTTGTTATCAATTTGTTGCTTCTGGATTTTGATTGTGTGAGAGTTTTTGCATCAAAAAATTTCACACAATCAAAATCTAGAAGCAACAAATTGATAACATTATGGATTGTGGAAATCTCATAGCATTAATGCCTTTCTTGCTTGAAGCTTGAATTTAATTCAAATTTGATCAAATTTTAAATAGCATTGTAAATTTTAATCAACATGATAGTTAAGTTATTTCTCCCACAAAAACCAACAATCTAGATATAATCGTTGTGTTAAAATCACTCTTTTGTTCCTAAAAGAAATTAGATTTGTATATAGATGCCCTACTAAAATCTAGCAATCCTTTCATACAAAGTGGAACTATCTTCTTTCTCCTTTTATCTATATCTTGTTAGTTGCAAAAACTATTGCCTTATTTAACTAGACATAACACATATTAGAATATACAACACCCATCCTTCAAAGTGAGAGAAAATGGTAATACTATCAATAAAAGTTTGGAAGAATAGCCTTTATGACTTTTAATTATTATCGGATCCTGAAATGGGAGTTTTCAAGTCTAGGTAGGATCTTGTACCCTAGATAAGTTGATGAAAAGAACATGTACTTGCAAAATATAACAATTTTTTCTTGTATTTTTTGCTTCTTTGGAGTTTTCAACATATTTATTTGTATTTGTTTGGAATGAAAGGGCTCATTTTTGTGATGACTGCATTTATATTTAGTTAATCTTTTCATAGGAATATTTTAAGAATTTTACAAGTACACAAATTCTTTATCTCATAACCTTTATGGGTTTAAATTTCTTCTAGATTGTGTGTGTGTGAATAATATTCTACTTGAGATAGTCCTCAAAGGAAGTGGAAAAATAAATATTTTGTTTACTTGTCAATTAACATGACTTGTTTGCTATGGTAAAATTCAAGATTCTTAAATTTAGATAAATGTACCCTTATAATGCATGGCTCATTTGAAAACATATAATAATTTGGATTTGACAATAAAACATAATTAATATTTGTATAATGCTTTGAAGAGACTTGATGTTGGTCTACAAAAAGGCCAAATTTGATCTGTGTAAGATTAGAAGAGGGATGTTTGGGTTCGAGTAGCAAGGATGTCCTTGGATAGAATTGGCCCACTAATTAATACTCCAATCAATCTTATTTTGATTTAAGATGCTTTTTTTTATTAAGCCAAAAAAGGTTGTCTACTTTCATGCATTTTTTCCTCTAATTTGGTTTACAATGTAGCAATAACAATAAATCTTATAGGTCTCAAAATTGAGAATTAAAATGCTTGTGTGGGATTTGAAATCATAAATTAAATTTATTCCTTCATGTGCTTGTATTTCAAAAAGCCAATTTTTATAAAGAGTAACTTTTCTAGGATCAGAACTTTTTGTATTTAGAAATAGTTTTCCCAAAAGTAGATGCATTTTTACAATGGAAGATTTATTGTATATTATTTCAAGTATCTTTAAAACCTAGATTTCCCTCCATTGAACACAAATCTTGGTCACTGAAGATTAGAATTAGGTAATGCATTTCAAGTGTCTATATTAGCAATGGGGTTGAAAATCTACTTAGTAGTGTGGAAGACACATGCTATGTAACAATAGTCAAATATTTCTAGTATGTTTATTTCCACATGAAGTTTTAAATTAAATGGGGAATTAGAACTTTCAAAAGAATTGAAATGGAGATTTCCTATTTAGGGGTTATAGGAAAAATAATATACTTTGAATGCTAGGCATGCTATTATATGGTATGCTTGCTTGCCATGTATTTCTAAGGACATAAAAATATAATCTACTTTGATGTTGATCTATGCATACATGAATGGTTCTAAACTAAAATGTGCAATTAGAACTAAAAACCAAAAATAAAAGTGCAAACCAAAGAAAAGAACGTATAAAAAAAGATTTTAGAGCAATGGCATATCAAAAATAGATTGCAAAATTGTATCAAGCCTTTCTTTGTGACAATTGTCTAGTAAATATAAATGTACTTGAATGCTAGAGATTACAAACCATACACAAATTCACATTACAGATTCAACCTTGAGCTAGAGCAAGGTTGTGAAAAGAATGATGTGCCGCAAGCTATTGGTCACCAATATCTTAGAATAATATTGGTATCATATGTACATACCAAATTAAAGAAGTAAACTTATCTCAATATACTATAAAAAAGATCTTCCTTGTTAGGTTTATGTCACAACACTTATTTACTAGTGAAGGAGAGACTATATAACTCCCCAACTAAGTTAATTGGTGCACATTAGTCATCATTTAAACATGGATCATTCTATGGGAAAGTTTGAGATCAATAGAAGAAAAGGTAAAATTAGTGCATGGTAGTCATTACCATATCACACTTCAACAATGGTCTTTACATGCTAAATAAGGGTTTCATATATCTCATATCAAGCTCCATGCCATCAATACAAGGATAATTAATATTTTCTTTTTATTTCAATATGGTAAACCTATAAAAATGCTAAGTTCATGAAAGGCTAGCTATGGGAGTTGAAGAATGTTTTTATCTCAAATTATAGTCCAATAACTCATAACAATAATAATTATGATACCTTTGTTTTCAAATTAAGGCATGCGATTTGCTACCAACTCACCAAAATATCTTGAACCATTACAAGGTAGGTTCTTTCACACTCACTTGGTTTCCCTTACATAAGTACTCACTTGCATCAATGTCATATCTAGACTCTAATCTCTCTAAATAGTCAATCATTTTAATTAATATCATTAGCTATTTTATGATTCTACATTGTTAGATGATAGCTAGCACTAAGCTAAACACAAAGCACACTAACACCTCTAAAAAAATATTGTTAGAAACTAAAATGACAAAACATTGATCCAAATATTTCTTCTACATGGGCAAAGAATTTAGATAGAGAATATTTCTTTCTCCCATTAAAAATATTGAGAACGTTGATATATGCATTTCCTACTGTAGTCAAGAAATTACGAAACAAAATGTGTAGTAATTGAGCACTAAACAATTGATTTAAATTCTAAATGACATTTTAGAATTTATATTTATTAAGCAATAAATTAAGAATTTTCTATTACCTTCTTGGTTGATATTCTCTTGAATGGCTCATAAGCATTACTTTGCAAAAAAAATATTGAAAATTATAAGAATCGTAAAGTCATTATTTTCTATTGATGATAGATATGTTAGTCTCTTAGTTTGGTAACTCATAGCCATACACCTTTATTAGGAGTTTAAAGATACCTAATGCACACAAATGTAAAAATAGTTATTTAGGATTGACTACGATAATTAAATCCTTTCATTAGGATAATAAGGACTTGAGATAGAAAGTAGAAATTATCTTTGTTTGTAAAAATAAAATATTTTAACTTTTTGACAAGAAAATTGCATGAACTTGAAAATACTATGAAGCTAGTTTATTTTTAAATTAAGAACCAATTTCAAATTCATAACCACTAACCATAAAATTGTGCTAGAATAGACAATGTCAAATCAATATCATATAGAAGTAAAGAGGAAACATATGTAGAAATGAAATATATGTAGAAAATTGTACAATAGTCAAATTCAAAATTATACTATAAAAATCTCATCGAATATGTAGCCAAAAAAGCACGTCTATAATTGTGGGCTAAAAGGTATCTCCTAACAATGCCTTGAGGGTCATAACCTATAACAATAAGCACATTATTAACAATTTAAACATAAATTTAAAACTAGATCAAAATAAATTTTAATTAACACGTAATAGAATTCCCTAGAACTTGAATTTGAATCCATTGCATCAAAATCCAATAAATAATCTTTATGGTATAATGTGCCTTCTGACAATATACTTCAAATTTTTTTCACATTCAGTAGAATCTATAGTTGAACAAGAACCCTTTGCATCAAGTCTCAATTAAAAAATTCTACATAAGCGCTAAAACTATGGCGTAAGGGACTTTATTGTTGGGTTTAAAAGTTCATTCATGGTCCATGAAGTTTAATGAATCATAAATTTAATCTCCAAAATAATATTATGGCCTTTAAAAATAGTACCAAATCTACAAAATTGAAGGCCAAAATAGTGCAAACATTTGTACTTACCCTTGCAATTATTTATTTATTGGTCAGATGAAACCTTGAATTAGATGAAATTGATAAGAGAATTGGTTGGAAGCACAAAAACCCCAATCCTCGCATATTAACAAACTACTACAACTAGACATTAGATCTTACTACAAAAACCTTTGAATCCTTACATCCCATAGCTAAAAGAGGCTTTGTATAACTTTATTGGAATCTTCATTATGAGATTGAAATTATCTATTTTTTATATATGGAGTACACACTTTTAATTTTTTTCACTCTTTCAAATTTGTACAAATATTTCTTTCGAAAAACCCATACACCTTTTTCCAAGAACTAACCATAAAAACAAATGGATATTTTGATACTTGCAAGGAAAGATCTAATGATTAACTATTTTGAATTCATTTATAGCAGCATTAGGTTTGCATCTAAGCTATTGATACTCTTCTGTCATCTTGCCATGTGTAACAAAGGTCATCTCTCTAACATCTTGTATGTGCCACAAATTTCCATTTTTTCCTCTAAATGCGGGTTTCAAGTTACCCTTGGTACACATAATCCCTTCAACTGTAATGACCATAATCAATTTATCAACCAAAAAAACCCAACAAGAAAAATGATTAGATTTTCTGAATATCACCTCTAAACCACCTAGAAGATAATCTTGAATAGAGGTTTCAATATACATAAAATAAGATTTTCTAATATATAAAAATTTAGTGTATCAATGTTTGAGATGGTTAATGAGATAATCCTAGATGTATAATAGAAAATTCAAATGAAGATAGGAATTCCACGTGAAGAAAGGGCATGCTTTCAAATTGTATGTTTTTATGCCCTATTTTTAATGTCATATTCTTACAATACCTATGCCTTATACCCTTATGTGATTAACCCATCCAACAAAAAATGCCTACAAAATGCATATGTAAGTCTTTCTTTCACCCATGGACATTTATTGATAATGTCTACTCTGGCAACATTAGACCAGACAAAAACATTCTTTGTTGATGATAAATATAGCAAAGGCCCACATCAATGATACCCTCACTTGTATCAAGAGTAACAAGAACATCTAAACATTCAAGTATGGTCCAATGGTAGAGAGAACAAACTATTTTGCTAATATTTAAAGTAAAGTGTCCAAGTTTGTAGCTAAAATATTGCCCTTAAATTTCATTCAAGCAAAAATTGAATAATGATTGGTTAAAATAGTTCCTTGGATAGGAACTAATAATAGGAAATGCCAATGTATTTTTCTTTATTGTATAACAACTTAATAGAATTTAGGATTTTCTCAATGATATAATTGTTGGTAGTTGTTATCATTGATTTCAACACTGATGGTTGTCATTGATGTTATTGCTAAGGAGATTGTTGGAAATTTTTGTCAACATTGTTTGTTAGTTGTAATTGATGTCAATACCATATGTTGTTACTCCTTGGCATTGGTTGTATTTGTTATACTTATTTTGGGCTAACATTGGTTGGATGTCATGCCTTATCAAAGAAGAGAAGAGTTGAATAAGTTCATGGTTGGATGTCATGCCTTATTAAAGAAGAAGAGAGTTGAAGAAGTTTATGATTCAATGTCATTCTCTATCAAAGAAGTATTATTTTTTATGTTCATATAATGCATTATTACTATTAGCAGAGTTGATTTCATAATGATATATTTAGATGAGTAGAAGCATTAAGATGAAGATTAGAAGCATGACTAACATTGGAGAGATATTGATGAAGGTATAAAGTATGTCTCATGCTCTCTCCTGATGTTCCTAATAATATATGTGTTGTTGAAAGGAAGTTCTACTCTCTATAAGTTGCTCAAATGTTTTTGGTTTAGGAAGCTACATTGAGGTTTTTCCATGAGAATGATCTACATTCCTCCGTTGTTACAATTTTGGTCTTGTGATTTGGTATTCAATGTCAGTGATATGTGTATGTTGCACTCCTATCTTTTCAAGTCACCTGTGTTGCTGAGGAGGTTCTTGTAAATTACAAAAGGTTGGTAGTGTCAATAGTTGTCTAGACTGGTCCGGGAAATGCTTCACATTTCTCCACATTGATGTCTTTGTTCTCATGGCTTGGTGAATGTTCTCACAACGTCTTTGCAATGTCTCGGTTAAATATCATATGTTGAAGTGGTCTGCAAGCTATTCTACAAATGTTACATCATCTAATTATGTATTATATGTTTCCTGAATAGAGTTTTTTGCACCTATTGGGTTTGCGGTGGATGTTGATGGCATGACAATATGAAATAAGTACATGGAAGTGATGTTGGATGCTCAAGGAACATACATGTATGATTCACATGTTGCTAATTACCTGCATTGGTGTTGCACTATGTCTTGAGTTGGCTTTTTGGGTTATATGTGGATATTTGGCTGACAAGGCTTGTTTCTTTGCTTCGGCTATGTACTTGGGGGATGCGCCAAAAATGGAAGATGTGTCATGATATATTTGGGTCCTGACCTATCCTATTTAGGATCACATCAAGTAAATTCAATTGAATGAGTTTTTATGGTCTGACTGGTTATGTGCTTCAATGTCTCATCCATGTTTCCTTGATGTCGACTTAAGTTGATGTGCACCTGTGTGTAAATCATTTTAGATCGCACTAAAAGGAGTGTTAAGATTGTTTTTGGTACTCTCTATCCTTGGGATAGGACCACATTATGCTTTGGTGGTCGACTAGTCGAATTCATTGTCTATTTTCCTTCTAGCTGACCTAATTGAAGAATTAAGGTGTTGGAGTGGATATAAATACAAGATCATTTTAGATGTAACATGATGGAGAAGTGTACAAGGGGAAAAAAGTGGGTGTGTGAGTTGTATTGAATATCCAACAAAGATAGTGCTAAATATTGCAAAAAGGAAAGATTAATTGAGCTTGAATGCCTTAGTCAACAAAGAGTTATGTTGGCAATCTATTTAATTCTCTTATAAATATTTTGCATCCTGCTCTGAGATAGTGAATCTCATTAGGTCCCTATATCTTGCTCTTGGAGTTAGTTGGTACTTTAGTGTTGTAAGTCCTTTTGTATCTTGCTCTTAGGCAGTGATCCTTCTTGCAAGTCTTTTGGCAGTGAGCCTTACATTGTGAGTTAACTCTCACTGTGGTTTTCCTTCATTGGGTTTTCTACATAAATCTGGTGTCTTCTTGTGCATGTGTGTGTTATCTATCTCTTTCTCTTTGCTTCTAATCTGATTACTAGTATATCTGGTAAAGTTTGCTAAAGGTGTTAAAGTTTCAAATTTTTATATTCTTCTATGTTACTTTTTGCTTAAAGTTTAATCTTTATTTGCTAAATGAGTTTGAGTTGTGCTGAAAGTTTCAAGTTTTAGAAGGTGTTAAGTTTTGTGTAGACTAATTCACCCCCCTCTTAGTTTCTGAAAGTGTTCAAAAATTGGTATCAAAGCCAGGTTCTTCTATAGAAGCCTAACAACTTGAGACAAAGATCTGGGATGGCACATTATGGTTCATACAAAGGTCTTAGGTTTTATGGGACTAATTACTCCTACTAGAAAATGAGAATGGAAGAACACCTAAACTCTCTTGGTTTTGGTGTTCAAAAATAATTCAAAAGTGGTTATGTTTCTCTTACCACTCCTATTAGAAATCCTTCTAAAATCATATTGTATCAATGTAATGCTAAAGCTAAGAATTCTATTCTATGTGGACTAGTTGATTCAGAGTTGTTAAAGGTGATGGATTGTAGTTCTACCAAAGATGCTTGGGAGAAGCTTAGTAGTATCTATGAAGGAGATTCTAAAGTGAAGCAAGCCAATATGCAAATCTTCTAGAGTAGATTTGAGACTGTGTAGATGACACCTGATGAAGATATTGTAAGCTAGATGCCTCGGTTTCAAGAAGTTGTTAGTGGAATTACTAGTCTTGGTGGAGAAGTGAAGGAAAGTGAAATTGTGAAGAAAGTATTGAGATCTCTCCCAAATTACTACAGTCATAAAGTATCCACCATTGAATAATTCAAAGACCTGGATTAGTTCTTTTTTTAAGAAATGTTTGGTACTCTTATTTCCTTTGAGATGAGAGAGTTTGGTCAAGATTTTCCAAAGAAATAAGTTGCATTCAAAGTTAACAAAATTATTGAAGATGAGGATCTTTATCAAAGTGATGAACTTGATGAGGTTGAAGCTAACTTTGTGAGAAGATTAAAGAGATTCACTAGCAAATACAAAGGTAAGTTACCTTTTAAATATTTCAATTGTGGAAGAATAGGTCATTTTGCATCCAAATGTACTTATAAAGAATCAGATGACAACAATAAAAGAGATAAGGTCAAGAAGGGTCTCTATTCCAAAGAGAGCAGTGGTTTCTCTAAAGATGAGGAGAATGATTCAAATGATGAAACTCTCTTTATGGCTTTCAATACTACTGATAGAAAGTATAATGTTGAGATATGTAAAGATTTGAGCTCCTTATGTGATGAAGACATATTTTCCTCTGATCCAGATTTGGAATCTATGGAACTTGAAGGTTGGGACTTTAATTTAGATGAATGGGGGGTTGAATTTGAAGGAAAATCTTGGTCTGCATTGAAAGACATGAATGAATTGAGAGGTCTAAATCAGAAATATAAGAGCTTTCTTGTAAAATCAAAAGAAGAATCTGACAAACTAAGAATTTAGGTAAAAGAAGGGAAAAATATGAAATAAGACTTAAAAATCCAAAAGGTGTGATCTTTGATTTGAAAATAAAGGTTGAAGAATGCAAGAGGACTAAAGTTTTCTTGAATATCAAACTCAAAGACAAAATTATTGAATGTTTAAAGCTTGAAGAAGAAATTACCACTCTAAGGACTACCTTGAAAAGAGAAAAGGAACAAATTGACAAAGGAGAGAAGACTGGTCTAGATAGTTTAAAATCAAATGACAAGATTGAAAGAAAAGAAGAGATTTTTCCTTCAAGACTCTAACAAGAATACCCTCATAGATACAAATAACATTCATAATGGAAAGAAAGAAGGTGGATCCAGTTCTGACCAAAAGCATAAAGGTTTTAAAAGTTCTCCATCAACAAAATAACATGCTCCTAATAGGTTCAATCAATCCTTTCAAGGTTATTATTTTTCTTGCAATATCTTTGGACATAAGGCTGTTAATTATAGAGTTATATAGAGAAGGAATAAAAATATAGGAATAAGGTATTTCATACTTTAAAGAAACAATACCATCTTATTTCATGGATATTGCTTTTCCTGCAACAACTATGGTCACAAGGTTGATGAGTATATATCTAAGGTGAAAAGGAACTACTTAGTTCCAAAGCACAATGTTGTGTGTTAAAAGTGCAATAATATGGTACATAAGGAAAATATTATAGAAATGGTTTTGTGAAGCCATTTGCTTAGTATCAAAAAATAGATGGATCCCTTAATCAACAAAAGAGGGGAAATGAAAATATTTAGAATGAAGACCAAGAGAAGAAGGATGATTCTACTCTTGTGCACTTTGCACAAGATTACAAGATAAATTGGGATAGAGTATTATCTCAAGGGGATATGTCACTTGTAAAACCTTTTTGCCCCTTAAGAAGAAAAAGGTGTTGAAGACTTCAGCATGAAGGATGATTTGAATCAAATCAGTCAGTATGCATATTTGTTGTACATAAATGGATCTTGTTTGGTGTTCCTAGTGGATTGATGTTATTTCAATTCGATGTACTAAATTTAAAGATAAAGTCCTAAAAAATTAAGTTTCAAAAGTTTTCCTAGACATTCAATGTACATTTTGTCGAGGCAAAGTTGAGGCTTTTTGGTTTGCATCTCTCAACATAGGAATTTTTGGCCTTGTGGTCCAAAGGTCTTGCTAATCAAGATTTGAAGCTATCATATCCATATTTTAAAGCCTTTGTACCTTATGATATAGTTGAAATTAGTGACAGTGTTCCTGTTTGGATTAGTGAAGCAATGTTGAAGGCTTGTAGAAATGTTATTCATTTCTCTGAAAGCAAAATTTTTGTCCATACAGATATATTGGAATGCTATCTTGATATATAAGATGATTTAATGTACCACAAAGCTCTATAACAATTCCTATCCATTTTCAAAATATTTGTTGCGGTATGTATGCTAATTGGTTCTTGAATAGATAAATTAGATGAGTTGGTTTTCTTTGCATGCAGTATGTTTGGTTGCCATATTTCAATCCAATCCTAAGAAATCTCATGAAAAATCAATGAAAAGGATTCTCAAATACCTAAAGGGTACTCCAGGTTATGGGCTATGGTACAAAAAGTATCAAAATTTCTCTTTGAGTACCTATACTAATGCTAATTGGGTAGGTTGTGTTGATGTTCAAATAAGTAAAAGTGGAAGTGCATTCTTTTTAGGAGATAGATTGGTCTCATGGTTAAACAAAAACCAAGATTTAGTGTCTTTGTCCACAGTAGAAGAAAAATGCATTGTAGCTACAACATCTTGCTGCACTCGGGTGCTTTGGATGAAGTAGATCTTAAAGGATGTAAAGGTGGTGCATGATGAACCTTTTCCTATACCATGTGACAATACAAGTGCTATTAACATTTCTAATAATTTGATAATGCATTCAAGGACTAAACAAATCTCAATCCAGTACCATTTTATGAGAGAGAAAGTTATAAAACATGAATTTAGAGTGGAGTATGTGCCTACAGAGGATCAAATTGCAAATATGTTTACAAAGGCTCTTTCAAATAATACTTGAGTATATGAGATAGAAGCTAGGGTCATTGTCCCTCCTTGTTCTAATTAGATGCATAAAAGGTGCATCTTTCCAAGGATTAAATTCCTACTATATCCTTTCTCCTAGATTGATGGGTGTTGTCACTCACGGGGAGCTAGTAGTAACAAGGAGTCTTGAAGAAATTGTGCAATTTTTGTATATGTGTGTGAAAAATAAGTGTTTCTAGTCAAAGGGGGAGCATGTGCTACTGCTTCAATAGAAGATCCTTTTTCCCTTTGCTCCTAAAGACAAAAAGTATTGCTACCTTATGCAAAAGTGTTTGGCCCTTTGTCCTTGATGTCAAAGGGGGAGAGTGAGAAGTGCATTGCCATCAATTCCAAAGAGGGATATTGTTGGCAGTTGTTCTCATTGATGTCAACATTAATGGTTGTGTTGTTCTCATTAATGTGAAAACTGATGGTTATCATTGATGTTATCACTAAGGAGATTGTTGGCAGCTGTTTTCAACACTGTTTGTTAGTTGTAATTGATGTCAATACCATATTTTGTTAGTCCTTGGAATTGCTTGTCTTTGTTATATTTAGTTTGGGCTAACATTGGTTGGATGCCATGCCTTGTCAAAGAAGAGAAGAGTTGAAGAAGTTCATGGTTGGATGTCATGCCTCATTAAAGAAGAGGAGAGTTAAAGAAGTTCACGATTGGATTTCATGTCCTATCAAAGAAGTATTATTGTTGATGTTCATATAATGTATTATTACTATCAATAGAATTGATTTAATAATGATATATTCAAATGAGGAGTAGAAGCATTAAGATGAGTATTAGAAGCATGAATAGTATTGGAGAGATATTTCTTGAAGGTCTAAAGTATGTTTCATGCTCTCTCTTGATGTTCTTGATAATATATGTGTTCTTAAAAGGAAGTTCTAGTCTTCACAAGTTGCTCAAATGTTTCTGGTTCAAGAAGTTGCATTGACGTCTATCCAAGAGAATGGTCCACATTCATCCACTATTATAGTTCTTCTCTTGTGGTTTGGTATTCAATGTCAATGCTCTATATACATTGTACTCCTATCATTTCAGGTCACTTGTGTTGCCAAGGAGGTTCCTATGAATTGCAAAAGGTTGGCAGTGTTGCTAGTTGTTTGGATTGGTCCAAAAAATGCTTTGCATTTCTTCACATTGATGTATCTAATCATGTGGCTTGTTAAATGTTCTCGCAACTTATGTGCAATGTCTCAATCCCAATCTCATATGTTGAAGTGGTCTGCAAGTCATTCTACAAATTTTACATCATTTGATTATGTATCTTGTGTTTCTTGAACAAAGTTTTATGTACCTATTTGGTATGTGGTAGTTTTTGATGACATGATAGTATGGAATAAGTGCACGGAAGTGATATTGGATGCTCAAGGAACATTCTTGTGTGATTCGCATGTTGCTAGTTGGCCACTTTGGTGCCACATTGTGTCTTGAGTTGGATTTTTGGTTTATTTGTGGATATATGGCCGATAGGGCTTGTTCCTTTCCTTGGATCGTGTGTTTGGGGGGTTGTGCCAACAATGGAATATGTGTCATGATATATTTGGGTCTTGACCTATCCTTTTTAGGACTATATCAATTAAATTCAATTGAAAGAGTGTTTGTGGGCTGACTGGTTTTGTGCTTCAATGTCTCATCCACATATTTCCTTGATGTCGACTTAGGTTGATGTGCACTTGGATGTAAATTGTTAGGAAATTATTACATTCAACCCACAATCTTAATCTATTTCCTACATAACCCATGAGAGTTAAACATGCATACAAGTAACCACAATGCATAGATCAAATAGACAAGCCACAAGATAACACAAGATATACCTTGGGAAAACCCTCAAGAAGGAAAAAACTAGCCTCCAAAAGCATCCATACTCCATCACATTATTCAACAATAAATCAATACAAGAGTTACAATGAATACCTCATAAGTATCAAGCTCTCCAACGCATTCTCATGTGTCCAAGCATGAATCCACACATCCCATGCTATGCTTCACAAATGAACTCCTCAAGAAGACTCAATAATGACAACCAACCCACTCAACCAACCTAAACCACTACACATGTGTTTTCTTTTATAGACACAAGCTCACACAAAATATAATTAGTGGTAAGGTAAAACCATGTACCACAAAACCATGTGAATACAAACCACTAACCCTTTATTTAATATTGGGTACTAAGACATCACATTATTTAATATTTCCCCAATATTAATTAGTATCACATGTCTCCCACACATTAAATAATAATACAATGTTACAATACAACATCAAGTGGACCCCAAATAATTACCTCGTGTGATTATCCACACCACCAAGGTGCATCACAACTAAATAATTATTTAATTATAATATATAATAAATCAATTTATGCAATGGTGTACAACACCATATCCCAACATAAATCATTTCAGATCACATTGAAAGGAGTGTTAAGATTTTTTTTGTTCTTCTCTATCCTTGGGATAGGACCACATTATGCTTTGGTGGCCGACCAATCGAATTCATTATCTAATTTCCTTTTGGCCAACCTAATTGAAGGATTAAGGTGTTGTGGATATAAATGCAAGATCATTTCAAATGCAACATGATGGAGAAGTGTACTAGGGTGAAAATGTGTGTGTGAGAGATGTATTGAATATCCAATAGAGATAATGCTAAATATTGTAAAAAGGAAAGAACAATTGAGCTTGAATGCCTTAGTCAATAAAGAGTTGTGTTGGAAATCTTTGTAATTCTCTTACAAATCTTTTGTATCCTGCTTTGAGATAGTGAATCTCATTAGGTCCCTATATCTTTCCCCTAGAGTTGGTTGGTACTTTAGTGCTGCAAGTCCATTTGTATCTTGCTCTGAGGTAGTGAGCCTTCTTGCAAGTCTTTTAGTAGTGAGCCTTATATTGTGAGTTGACTCTCACCATGGTTTTTTCCTCATTGGGTTTTGCACAATGAAAAGGGTATCGCAAGGTCTGGCTGGAGGGTAACTCCTTGAATGTTATTAATAATTTGAAGAATGTTTCCCCTCCTTCTTGGACAATTGAGGCCATGGTTAGGGATTCTATTAATATTATCAATTCTTTTGATAATGTCTACATTTCCCATGTCTTGAGAGAAGGAAATAAGCTGGCAGATATTTTTGCCAACTATGGTGTTCGTGAGAGTAAGGAATGGGAGTTAAATGACCCTATTCCATTTGAGGCCTCTACCATTGTTAATAATGAGCACTAATCTTTTATGTCAAATGAAAGGTTGGTTGTCCTTAGTCACGTGCTTGATTTTCATGACTAAGGTTGTTCAAGATTTGATTAGAAGTGGTGGCTTTTACAAGACTTATGGTTCAATTTTGCATCTTTGTCTGGAGGTTGACTTCACATGGATTCTGGGCATTTTTTCCCTTTGTTTTAAGAGTCTTCAGTTCTTCAAGGCTAGTGTGGTTGGCTCTTTCCTTGGTTGCAAGTGCTTTTGGCTGAGTGTTGGGTCTCTGTGTATCAAATTTTCTACCATGGGAGG
Source organism: Sequoia sempervirens (assembly GCA_007258455.2). Classification (NCBI taxonomy): domain Eukaryota; kingdom Viridiplantae; phylum Streptophyta; class Pinopsida; order Cupressales; family Cupressaceae; genus Sequoia; species Sequoia sempervirens. The sequence goes on from VDFB02295201.1 coordinate 30,015, forward strand.
GGATAGAAATAGGGCTGAGTCGAGGTCCTGTGAGTCTATGAAGCAAAAGAAAGAAGTTTGGGAAGTCCTTGAGAAGGGTGGCCTTACTATGTACATGGAAAAGCTGCATGGGAATAATCCCCAAGTTACAGATTTATTTGTTCAAGGTTGGAAGGAGAGGTATGTGAGCCTGAAAGGGAGGGATATTGTGTTGGATGAAGAATTTATTGCCCAAATTACTGGCCTTGTCATTCAGGGTATGAAGGTTTTTAAGGATAAGAAAGAAGCATAGGTTGTGATGAGCATTTTCTTCAAAAAGAATGAAGCGGCTGACTTGAAGACGGCGAAGAGTAGCGGGTATCTGTGGAGCTCATTGAAAGCACTTTGGCTTGAGGTGCTGAGGAAATTATGAGGTATGTTACTTTGGAAGGAAGGTATACTGTGATCAATACATATCATTTTCTTCTGCTCAACCATTTTTGTCACAAAAAATGGGTTTCTTTCTCATATTATCTACTTATGTCAATGGATTTGGGGATTAAGGAGCATTTAAAAAACTCCAAGAACCATGCTCTGCATGTGGGGTTGATTCTGCTTATTTACGAGCATGTTAAAGCCTTTGATGTTCAAAAAACCCCTGTTGCCCCGCAGGATAAAATTGTAAAGCCCAGGGAGGGTTATGAGACAGATTCGGGGGATGAAAAGGGTGGTAAGAAGAATAAGAGGAGGAAGCTTATTTTGAATGAGGATTCGGTGTCGAACAGGGATGGCAATGTTGACTATGTTCCAAATTCTTATGCTTCTCTGGAAGAGGGCCCTATCTCCCTTGTTGTAGGCAAAAGTGGAAAAAGAAGCTGGGGGACAAAGAGGGCTACATGACTTGTAGTGATGAGGTGGAGGAGATTCTTGTTAGGAGGGGTAAGAAAAAATGTGACCTTTATGGGGAAGCTTCTTCCCCTCCCCTTATGACCAGAATTATGTAGGATGCTGATGATGGTAGCTGGAAATGTAAAGTGCGAAGTGTGGAACCTTTTCTGGAGAAGGGTTTCCCTTTAACCCTAGCTGGTGGTGTTGTTGGAGAGGCTCCTTCTTGTGTTGCTTTGCAAAATCTTGGTAGGGTAAGGGGAGTGGGTGTTATGAAGGAGGGTATTTCAAATAGGATACAAAAAAGGAAGGATGTCGCTAAGGAAATTGCCTACTCCATGCGGTTGTTGAAGACCCCCATTCCTGCTAGTAAAGGTAAGGGTGTTTCTGAGCAAAGAGCTCCTCCTTGTACTCCTGATGAGGATGTGGCTAGTGGTAAGTGTATTGAGAATTTTGATAGTGAGGATATTGATGTGTTGAGTTCGGCCCATGACTCTGCCAATGTGTTGTTTAAACTGTTTAAATGGTTTTTTCATGAGATTAATAGGACTAATATCACAATGAGAGGTGTTTCCAATAAGGCTGAGGCTATTTTTGTCCAAACCCAGACTGATCAAATGATGGAGTCTCTTAATATTGTGGCTTATACTATTGCTGAGGAGACTACTAGTTTGAAAAAGAATTGGGAGAGCAGATTCTCTGCTCTTGAGGAAAAAATTGATGATATTAGGAATGTTATGAAAAAGGGTGATGCTTCTATGGGTGGGGATATTCTGGTATCTGCTAAGGTTATTTCACCAATGATGAAAAATAAAAAGAATAATTTTTTTGTGGATGGTGTTGTGGTTGGTGGTAAGTTGATGACTATGGCTAGTGAAGGTGAGAAAGTTGTGGGTAAAGGTATTGTTTTGATTGATGAGGTAAAGACTGGTGGGCTAGGGGTTCGTACTAGGAATAGAATGAAAGCTTAGGCTAGTGCTTCTATTGAGGCATCGGATATTCTGGAGAATGTGCATAAGATGGCTGAGAATGAAATGGAAGTTGTGGAGATCCTAAATAATATGTAGGGCTACTGTCTGGTTTTTGTCTTTTTGGCTATTTTTTGGTTGCTTTTTTGCTATTGTTGGGTTGATTGTTGTGTAATGGTTTCCTCTTTTTGTATCAAATGATCTCTTTTGTAAAGGGTTTTGGGCCCCTTAAAAACCCGTCTTTTACCTTTAATCAAAGCACTAGTAGAATATTGCAAATAAATGACTCATCGAGTAAAATCACAACTAAATGACTAAATAAATAACTAATATCAGAAAAATAAAAATGACTGAATAAATGACTGAATATATGGCTAAATTAATGACTAAATAAATGACTATTACTCCTCTATTCTTTTTTCTTTTGAATTTGATCATAATCCATAGAGCTTAAGCCCCCCTCATGGGACCCCTACCTAAGTGGGCCATTTGGCCGCCTAGGTTGCTTGGTGCACCAAAAATACCTATTGCGTGAAAGACATTGCCTCTCGGTGCAATCTTAAGGCCTTCACATATTTTATAAAAAAATTAACATTTACATTCTTTAACTTTTATTACTCATTATGTTAATGAATTATTAATGTTTTTAGCTATAATTTGAAGCTGTTTTGAT